>OX122942.1:3152500-3385000 GCA_944738685.1 Synanthedon myopaeformis
CCGCGAAAGAACATCATGTGTGCTGCTGTGTTTCAATAAATAAGGGAGCCCATTTCCCTATCCTATTTTAATCCCTAATGCTACTAAGGTCGACAATGCACTTGCAGCGCCTGTGGCATTGCTTGTGTTATATATTGTGCGAGGATTATAGTCCGGTATAGCAAACTATCATCAATTTGACCGCCAGAATAATTTTTAATTGAAAGAATGTCAATAATTAAAAATACCTATGTCTTCAATAGTAGCAAGCAGTAAATGTATATTAATTTAAAATATTTAGTAGGTACTTTTCATAATATTTTCCAATTAAGCTTCACTAATAAATATTAAGAAATTTAATATTAATCCAATAATTAATGAAAGAAAAAGTTTATACTGACCTTATAAAACGCCTTTTTTATTGGGGGAATCTAAATAGTTTGTAACCAAAGAAAGAAGCTGAATTACATTTAAGAATTCTCTGCTGTCGACATCAATCAATACATTATACTATTAAACAAACACAGTTCAAATTTTTAAACAGCCACATCTTTTTATAAATACCAAGTCTACCGAATGATATTTATAGCACGAATGTAGATTTGATTGTTCTGTTTATGAAAATCCTAAAAAAGTACGCAATTTGTTTATATAAAAGTAATAAAAGACGTATGAAAACCAACTATGTTTTACTACATACACGTGATATAAAGCTTTGATGAAAATATCGACTGAGGAGCTTTCCTGAAAATTCGGTGTTGCCATTTTCAAAAGCTTAGTAGGAAGTTCCGCTTTCCGCCGTTTTCATGTGTGTCGCTGTGGTCGTCCAACATAGAAACGTAAGATGTAATTATATAAATTCGTTGACCTGCCTGTGGTATCTAACAGATTTTCATATTGTACTGTTTTTTATGTAATAAACTATGGAGAGCAGTGGTAAAGTAGGACCAACTGTTAAACTAAAAAAGTGGCAAGCTAAAAGCATTAAATAGTGGTTCATAAATTGACCAGAATGGCGCTAGTGTAGCATTGGTGTTTGATGTGATTGGTTGGTTGCGTAGTTCAAGAAAAAACCGTAAATAAAATGCTACTAGTGCGTCATATCCCAATGCTACTACAGTGCCGCCTAATTAAGCGTATTCGACGGACACTTTGTCATGTATAGAGTTGGGCCTCCTTACCTCTATTCTCCTTGTAATAATAAACATAAAGGTCATCAAGCAGGCTAATGCTGACTGACATTTGACGATCTTATTTATGGTAGGTGGCTACTGTCATACTGTCAAGTGTCACCTATTTACACATGCAACCCGATAGCTGCTGCAAATGCGGTGCCAGCTTTAGTAGGATAAAGGATGAGAGGATAAGAAGTTGTAATATTCCTTAAGCTGTTATTCACAGTGGTCTTCTGTAAGGGTATGGTTACTGCCACCAAATGACGGCGAAACGCAGTGTGCCCTGGCCGCTACTAAACGCTCAGAGCAGAGCCAATTATGAATAGTTAATTGCCAAAGTTAGCCCTGCCGGAAACCTAATCCGGCCCTCCTCAGACAAGTACCTTAATGGTAGGGGAGCCCACGATGCTAATGGGCTCGTCCACTTGATCAGGTAGATGGCTAGGTATAAGGTTTCAGATGTTACTTGAGACTATTGTGGGAACAGCAGAAAATTTCCACTAACACCAAGTTTTTGATATTTAAATAATGAAGTAATAAACTGTTATTGTAATAAACATTTATTTATTAAATTAATCTCAGGTTAAAAGTAATGCAAATCACAGTTATACACCACTACTGTCAAACTTACAAACATTGACAATGAGTTTGTATTTCTCATTAAAAGTAACAATTTTATATGGTTTATAAAGTTTAAAAATATAATCTTTTTTAAATCTAGCAGTATTAAGACAGTTGGTGTTGTTTATTAAAATTAAATATTTCTCTTTATTTGAATCATATACATCAAGAATATATCTGCCATATTGAAAATTTACTTTAAAAATGGAGAATGTTAGAGAATCATATTTGGGTAATTCAAATTTGGAGTTTTGCGCCAAATATCTTTCATGATGCCATAGAGATACGTTTGCGTTTTGTTTTTTCAAGAGTTCGTTTAGGCGGAATGCCATACCATCCTTTTTGTATTTGATTCTCTTTACTTTTTCTAAATACATTGAATCGCAGCTAGGCGTTGGTGATACATCTTTTATTTCTGTTTCTTTTATTGATTCCAAACTGTTACTTATTGCGGATTGCACGCTAGATATATCTAAGTTATCGCTTAGATGTTCTGAGTTTGAACCAAATTTTTGAGTTGGTATGTCACTAATAGTATTCTGCGTTGAATTTTCTGAACTGAAGCAACTATCGAAAAAGGATTTCTTATCTGTTTTCAATTGTGAGTCTGTATTTTCAGCTAATTTATAATAATTGATATCTACATCTTTACCGTTCTGCTCGGTTAATATGTCCTTTTTTCTTTGCAAACTAAAACTGTCATCTCTCCTAAATTTTTTGTGTTCCGTGACATTCTGGTGTTTGAATTTACTCAACAGTATAGGAGACTTGCTTCTTGAAAAATCATTTTGTACATTTTCAGAAGAAATTGGTTCAATTTTTCTCTCTTTTGCTTGCTTATCTGGTTTTGGACTTTTTTTTAGATCAAATAATATAGTACCGGGGTTGACATTGCTTAGGTTTAAAAAATTATTAATATTAGGCTTTATGGAGGACACGGGAAATTGCAAAATCGGCGATTTATTTGAATCACGTGTCTTTGATTTCTTACCAGATATATGTGTATCAGGATTGAGATTTGAAAGTTTTTCAAGAGTCTTCTGATTACGCCTTCTCTTTCTTTTCTTATTAAAACTAGTATTGTTTCTATCAATGATTGCCGAATTTTCGTAATCACTTGCGTCGCTTGAAGACCAATTAATTATTTCAGTATTTTCCTGACTTGAGCCTTGAGAATTTAATAGATTAAACTTTTTAAAAAATTCTTCATTTTCTTTGTTCTGCATATTATTCTAGCTTATATTTGGTATTTGTGAGTGCCGTATTTTTATACTAGTTTTCACTTTACGTTCAATGCAACAAGCAATATATCTAATAATAATTGAATGGAGTTAAGATTTCTGCTTCACTTTAAACATTTTACTATTTCTTTTTGTTTCCTAAGTTTCCTAGCATACAATTTACTTGAATGTACTTAAAACAATCCAACAAGCAGAAAACTGGCTATCACTCCACTTAGTTAAATTATATTAATTTCAAAATACGTAAACAATAAATAAACTTTTCTTTTGTTTGTTATGCCATGTGTTTGTGTTATAGCAAGTATATAGTGTTCTACACTCACAACCATAGTCCATTCATCAATAAAAATTCATATAGAAAAATTATTAAATTATATTATTAATTTAATTTTTGAGTAACATAACGTATTTATTGTTATCAGAAAAAGATATGAATAATCACAAAATGCAGAGTTAAATGCGAGAATAAAATTAATTAGCCATAGATGGTTTAAACATTTTTTTTAGACGCTTTTCTCTTTTAGATTAATAGGGAAAGAAAAGGAGAGATGTTAGAAAAGATTGACGTGGCCTTGTAGTGGTGGTGGTAGGTCAGTTTGTTTATCGCGATATTGGTAACACTGTTTGCTTGACTTGTCTGAACTTATTTCCTACATAACCTTTATTATTTCGCTAACTTCACAACGGTGTGCTCTCAAAACAAAATACAGACGTGCGCTTTCGTCAGCTATACGTTGTTTATCGATAATATCGGCAAATTTTCTTGTGAGAATCTGAGTAGATTCTCATTTGAGGTTGTGAAAATTTTTTATTAAGTGTTTTCACGGTTAACCGACTCCTAGTTTTATTCATCGCCGCAATGGAAGTCGAGAATATCGCTTCCGATTCGGAAAACGTGGCGATGACTGAAAATGCGAAGCCGGTTTCCGATGGAGGCGCCGGTGACGCCGCGACGTCCCATCCGGAGCGTCTCAGGCGTAAAAACAAGAAATATTCCCGAACTAACAGCAAGGAGGGTGTATCTACTGCGGTTACTCCGCTACCTAAATATCGGAGCTGGAAAAATAGCCGCCGACCACGCAATGGTCATGGCCGAGGCTTGCCTAAAAAAGGTCAGTGCAGTACCTAGTGATTCTTTAATTTGAATTTGCTGGTTCTACATAGACAATTACAAAAAAGCCGGCATTCTCCTTAGAAAGTTCTAGAAAACGTCTAGAGTGAATAGAGTTACTTTCGGCATATTTGTTTATATTCTACGCAGCAAATCGGCAACGCACTGGCCGTCACGTAACCTCCCAATAAGTATAATAAAACTTAATATACCTAAGCATGCGCCATACAAAATTCGAGCGTCGCTTTTGCGAAGGTCAAATAAAATACGACGCAATTTCAAAAAACTGCTTGTGGGTCTCAAATTTTTTTATTTATATTTATAAATCCTAGGTCACAAAGTTGAATGACTTATTACGCAACGGTTTGTAAACAACTTTCAACATCAACCAAGGCTATTTAGGTCATGTTTGTCTCGGCGTATTTTAAATTTAGAATCAAACCAACCATAGATTTTATAATTATGATAAAATTGAATTTAAAAATTATGATAGAAAACAGAACAATATGATATGACGCCTGTATTTTGACGCAACTTGTTTTGTAGTTTGTAGGTCAAGGTCAATTTTGTTTCGATTGTTACACAACAAATGGAAGAGTTTTGTTTGTCAATGCTCATAATGCTTATTTGTTTTTACTGGCTAGGATAATGGTCATGCTCATGTAAACAATATTTTATTTACTTAAATGAATAATGCATATTTAACTCGTTTTTGTAAAATCGCATTTTGGATGAGTGGTTCAAGGTGCTTTTTACAACACTCTACTCAGAGGTCTCGGATTCGATTCCCGGCAGGGACAACTTTAGACATCTTATAAATATTTGGTCTGGTCAGGGCGTTTACTCTGAACGTCAATCGGCCTTTGACCGAATATTCGGAAATTTTGTACTTCGAAATCATCCGTTCGATGTTAGATTGACGTTTTGTATATGATATACATAACGGTTTTATCGTGATTAAGTGTTTTGTATATGATCTTATGCCAGAGTACGAAATGCCCAATATGGGACTGAAATATCGGCTGATAGACATTCAGACTGATCTGCATCCAAATCCATATACACATAAATATGTACAAATATCCAGCACATCTGGAATAAAAATGGGGTGTGGCTGTGCCGTGGACACATCCGAAAAACAACAGATTCCTTTTGAAAAGTTTTCCTGATAAGTTTTAACTGTTGGTGAAAACCGCATCAAAATCTGTTGCGTGAGGAGTTAGTGGCCATACAGACAGATGCAGCTGCAGAAAGCTCCTTCAATTTATACTACCTATGTAAAGATGAAAGCAGTGCTAAGTATATTTGCAGTAAAAATATAATCTCACATCAAAACAACTTTATCTTTTTAATGTTTATTGTAGGTGTGGTAAGGTCTTGAGCAATATAATGTAGCTAATCAATTTATTCCGATATAACACAACTCTGATAAGATATGAGTGTACATGTTTGGTTTTATTTTTTTATGTTATTTTTGGTTTGTGATAATATCTAATCTTCAAATCCATGTTTTGCTTTGCTCTGTAGATTACTAGCCGTTGCCCCAATGCCACCTGAGCGCCATCTGTCTATAATTTCCAGTATTAAAATAATATAAAAAGTATAATAGTATATGTACTATTTATCACAGCGATAATCATCATAATAAGAGTTTGTTAAGTGAGTTGAGGGATGCCAAAGCTCATTTTCCTATTTTCTACCTTATTCTATTAATGCAACCCTTCTGGTGTTGCTGGTCTAAATAGGATACAGTAACCACCTACAGTCAGTTTGCCTGTAGACAGTTTTTCAGTTTTTCAGTATTAGTATTAGCCTATTAGTTTTTCAGTAGCTTGTATAGATAAATATTATAATATAACTAGTTGAACCCGGCCACGCTTCACTGTGGCTCAGTCAGCAACATTCCATGGTTGATGTATAAAAATTATGTTTTTTTATAAAAAAAATCCGGTATCCGTTGGAATTTTGGGGAAAGAGTATATTAAGGACATTCCTCTGCATTTAAATGCAATGTTGTGTAAAAATTTCAAGTCAATCTGTCAGATAGTTTTCGAGTTTTTGCGTTCTACACACAAACTAACACAACAAAATTATATATATAGATTAGATTATGCATTTTTGTGGGTAGTTTGAGATTCCTTTTTAAAAAAGTGTTAATTACATAATATTTTATGCAGAGAATCAATCAATTTTGTCATACTGTTACCTTGCAATGTGCACCCCCGGCTTCTCATGGAGATTAATTTTCAAGCCTTTTTTTTAATGGATTTTTACGTTATAAAATAAAAAGCTATGTTCCAAATATCAGCTTTTTTACACTTGGTAGCTTTGGCTGTGCTTTGATAGACAGAATAAACGATCATAAAAATATTTTTGTTGAATATCTTCAGGTGGCGCTGGAGGTAAAGGCGTGTGGGGTGCTCCCGGATCTGAACTCCTCGAGGAGTATGTGGAAGATGCCAACGACCCCAACTATGACTCGGAAGCGGTGGCCAATGGAGATATAGAATTCAAGCAAGTCATAGTCGAGGCTGATCCCGAAGAGATTGTGGTAAGTCAAAGTTTTTCAATGTGTTTTGCTTTAAATGCTTAATATATTTCAGCTCAATGCAGTCTCGTATGTGAAACAATCTGTTTTAATCTGTTGACGAGATATCTCGTTGGGAAATAGCGCACTGTCGTATTTTAATTTAATTATACTTTTTCCGAGTGTAGGATCTTTATTTTTAGATAGCCGGTGCCCTATTGGAATATTTAGCCTGAAATTTTATATTATAGTATATTTTATATTGGAATGTTATGCCCTATTGGAATGTTCATCCAGAAATTCTATTCAAACTATTGATAAATGATTTTCCTCAAGTGTTTCTCGATTTAGTGTGTGAATTAAAAATATAATTATTTTATTTAAAGTTGAAAAATAAATAATCGCATAAAAACTCGCGTGCCTTTAATAAATAAATAAATTAATAGTAATATTATTATTATTATTGTTTTATATAAAATTAATAATCACTACTTGTAAATAGGGGTACTGTGTAATAAAGTGTAGTTAAATGAAATTCAAAAGACGCTTGGCCTTGACGATAGGATAGGCCCAGTGTGTTTATAAGATAACATTATAAAAATACACACACTCCCAGACACGTGTCGGGTTATTCATGTCCTTTGTTTCTTTACTTATTTAACGGGCTACGTAGATAATTATTGAAAATGTGCTTTTTCTTTTAAAAATCATAATTATTTATTGAATTTTACATACATTGAAGATGGCATGATCAATATTTGGAAATAAACTTTTCAAAGTAGGTTCTGATCTGGATGTATGTGTAAATAGAGGCAGGGTTATACTGCGTTTCGCAGTCATATTTAGGTAATAACCACTTCCTTACAAAAGACCATCGTAAAATAACACCACAATATGTGCTTTTGTGTTTCGGTAAGTGGGTAAGGAATGCCAGAGTCCATTTCCCTTATCCCCTATCCTATATCCCTATATCTAGGTGATAATCTAGTGAAAGAGTATCAAACATTCAATTTTTCAACATATAAATTTTGCATGTAAATACTATATTATGTATTAGAACGATATAATACTATATTTTGTCAGGCGTTATATTTTTTATTGTTCAGAATAGCGACGCGCAAAATGTAATCGAACGCCTTTGTTTTTTTTTTTTTTTTTTGCACTTGTTTAAATAATTTTCATTCTGTTATCGCAATTTATCGTTTTGTTATTCACCACACAATGACACTGAAGTCATAATTAAAATTACTTTCTATTGAGCCCAAACACGTTATGTCTGCTGTAAGTTGCTGAGGAGTTGGGTGTCCCACAGACTACTTGATGATGCAGCGTCACGCCATTATAAACTAACCCTCGACTTTCTATTGAGCCCAAACACGATATATCTGCTGTAAGTCGCTGAGGAGTTGGGTATCCCGCAGACTACTTGATGATGCAGCGTCACGCCATTATAAACTAACCCTCGACTTTCTATTGAGCCCAAACACGATATATCTGCTGTAAGTTGCTGAGGAGTTGGGTGTCCCGCAGACTACTTGATGCTGCAGCATCAGGTCAAGGTTACCGTGTCATGGAAATACCGCCGAAGTAACAGTATACCAAATTACACATCAATAGAACATGTGAAAGTTAGTGAAATCCCTTCGTCAACTAGGAAAAACGGACTGATGGTCTTCAAACGCCTGTGAACGGATCTTTAACACAATTTTAAATAAGTTCGAATGTGTACTATAGACGTTATTTTGTACAGTCAGGGTAAGAAGAGGTACGTCACCTTAAAGTCGACATTTGCTTGATTATCACTCGTGCCAAAATATCATTTCAAACGTCTGACAGTGTCCGCTCATTGCTTTAGTTTCAAAAGATGGAATTTGAAAACTAACAAAGGTTTTCGTACCCCAACTTTACATAAGTTTGTAATTTGGGTCCAGTTTCAAGGGATGAGTTCATTTCGACCCATTTTAGGGTTGAGATGTGAATTTATATTAGTAATTTGCAACACATCACAAGTTATTCTACTTGTTTTACTAGCATAACAAAATATTACGATGTATAATGTGTAATGTACAAACGTGAAGAATAATTCATTTAAGTAATGCAAATTTAGCTTTTATTTATTTACAGTTTAGAGTGTAAAATTGAATATAATGTGTTTGTCAAACTTTATCTCGGTTTTGCATATGAAAAAAGGTTCTCAAATGTTTAATAATGTTTAAGAAACATTAATATTTGAACTTTAAAGTTCAAGAGATATTCTTCTGTAAGGATTGAAGGTTCAACATTGGCTAATTTTGTATACTAAAATATATAAATAATTAATTAAAGAACTGGTGTAAAAGGCAACAGAAAACCAATGCTACTATTTTTCCCATGGGTGTTATGGAAAGGTCTATTCAGACTGTTCACAACAACGACTGCTCCCTCAGGAGTGTACGATTAAGAGAGAGAGAGAGAGAGAGTCGAAAAGCTATAGGTATTATAGTTGTTTCTATTGAATCCAAACACTCTATATCTTCTGTAAGTTGCTGAGTTGAGGAGTTTGTTGTCCCGCAGACTATTTGATGCTACAGTATCATGTCACGGAAATACCACCGATGTAACAGTATACCAAATTTCATGCGCTTATTAGTCTGGGCCACGAAACCAACGCTCAAAGCGAATACGCTTAACGTTACAAGCGTCAGCGTTGATCGTCAAAAATTTAGATGCAATTTGCAGCGCCGTGTTGTTGAGGCCTCTTACATAATAAATAATAATAATAATAAATAAATAAATAAATATCTTTACACATTCCACACAGCACCATCTAGTTCCACAGTAAGCAACTAATGCTTGTATTATGGATACCAGACAGTTAATATAATACATAGATTACTTTTTTTTTTTTGTAAATACATACATGTTATAAATACAAAACACCCATGACTCAGGTACAAAGGTAAAATGTTAACACATAAACATTTGCCCCTAGCGGGATTCGAACCCGCGACCGTTCGGTTAACAGCTAGGATTACTAGCCACTTGACCAAACGTGTCGTCAAACGTCATTAACTACAATAGGCGGAGTTGTGGAAGTGTTCGTCCGACCTCGCAACTTCGCCTATAGCGGACGCGGAGGACGCCAAGAGGTTTAATCGGTAGACCTTGCCCCACTACCATCTCCAAAAAGGAATTTCAATATAACCTATGATGGAAAAAAAGAGGGTTAGGTGTGTAGAGTTCTTTAGGACACAAGAAACAGTCTCTATTTCATATAATATTTCAAATTTAAAAAAATAAATCTAAACCGAAAATGTTGTATACGCCAGTTTTGACACAGTTTGAGCACCGCTGAACGGTGTCGTCGACCCCTCTGTATGTCGCATACATACGGCCAAATGGGAATAACGAGTCGCGCCAAACTGCATATAAAATGTATGCACATAACGTCAATTGCATTGTGTGATATCTATGTACATAATAATGCTGTAAGCGTCAATTCGAAATAAGTGTTTGAGTGTAAAATGTAAAGAAAGGAAAAAATTCTTTAATTGAACGGACAAGTGGACGTGTGTGCTGCGCACTTGCAGTACCTATGGGCGTTGCATGTTTCATAGGCGACGGTAGCCACCTGCCATCAAGTGGACCGTCAAGCCTGTCTGTCGACTTTAACATAAATAAAAAAAAAAAAACATTACAAGTACAAGCGAATTGCTCAAAATTGCAAAGTCTACGCTTGAGTATCCCAATTGACGAGTCATCGACTGTTATTGACCCGATCGTCACCTATTATTATGCATCTTATGCGCCTTACTGTTGACGCATCAATACAAAGAGTGAATACTATTACTGAATCGTATTCGCAAATGCATTTCTAAAGCAAACCAGGCTTTGCGCGCGACTTCGTCCGCGTGATACTATAAAACATAGCCCACGTTACTCGCTGATAATGTAGCTCTCTATAGGTGATAGAATTTTCAAAATCGATCCATTAGTTCGCTGATAATGTAGCTCTCTATAGGTGAAAGAATTTTCAAAATCTGTCCACTAGTTTTTGAGTTTATTCATTACAAACATACATACAAATCTTCTCTCTTTATAATATTAGTATAGATAGCCCACGTTACTAGCTGATAATGTAGCTTTCCATATTTTAATACGGTTTTTACTAATAGAGTGGGTAAACGAGGAAGGTTTTTTTTTTTTTTTTTTATATATAGAAATTGCACCCGAGCGAAGCCGGAAGCTGGTTCGCTAGTAAAAAAAAAAAAAAAATCAAAAAATGTTACGCTGTTAAAGTATTGATATGATATATTATATTGTCATTTCAATTACAGCGTAAGACTGAACCGATCGTGTTGGAGTATTTCGAACACGGCGACACCAACGCCGTGGTCGAAGATCTGCTCGAATTCATCACAGCCAAACGGAGTTATTTGGTGAGTTGTTTTTTTTTTTATTTATTACTAGCTGTTGCACGCGACTTCGCCCGCGTAACTTCATAAAATAAAGCCCATGTATCTCCCTGATAGTGTAAGTGAAGGAATTTTTAAAATCGGTCCACTAGTTTTTGAATTTATTCATTACAAATACTTTTCTTTTTTATAATATTAGTATAGATAGCTGTTGCACGCGACTTCGCCCGCGTAACTTTTATAAAATAAAGCCCATGTATCTCCTAGATAGTGTAGGTGAAGGAATTTTTAAAATCGGTCCACTAGTTTTTGAATTTATTCATTACAAATACTTTTCTTTTTTATAATATTAGTATAGATAGCTGTTGCACGCGACTTCGCCCGCGTAACTTTCATAAAATAAAGCCCATGTATCTCCTAGATAGTGTAGGTGAAGGAATTTTTAAAATCGGTCCACTAGTTTTTGAATTTATTCATTACAAATACTTTTCTTTTTTATAATATTAGTATAGATAGCTGTTGAACGCGACTTCGCCCGCGTAACTTTTATAAAATAAAGCCCATGTATCTCCTAGATAGTGTAGGTGAAGGAATTTTTAAAATCGGTCCATTAGTTTTTGAATTTATTCATTACAAATACTTTCTTTTTTATAATATTAGTATAGATAGCTGTTGAACGCGACTTCGCCCGCGTAACTTTTATAAAATAAAGCCCATGTATCTCCTAGATAGTGTAGGTGAAGGAATTTTTAAAATCGGTCCATTAGTTTTTGAATTTATTCATTACAAATACTTTCTTTTTTATAATATTAGTATAGATAGCTGTTGCACGCGACTTCGCCCGCGTAACTTTTATAAAATAAAGCCCATGTATCTCCTAGATAGTGTAGGTGAAGGAATTTTTAAAATCGGTCCATTAGTTTTTGAATTTATTCATTACAAATACTTTCTTTTTTATAATATTAGTATAGATAGCTGTTGCACGCGACTTCGCCCGCGTAACTTTTATAAAATAAAGCCCATGTATCTCCTAGATAGTGTAGGTGAAGGAATTTTTAAAATCGGTCCACTAGTTTTTGAATTTATTCATTACAAATACTTTTCTTTTTTATAATATTAGTATAGATAGCTGTTGCACGCGACTTCGCCCGCGTAACTTTCATAAAATAAAGCCCATGTATCTCCTAGATAGTGTAGGTGAAGGAATTTTTAAAATCGGTCCACTAGTTTTTGAATTTATTCATTACAAATACTTTTCTTTTTTATAATATTAGTATAGATAGCTGTTGAACGCGACTTCGCCCGCGTAACTTTTATAAAATAAAGCCCATGTATCTCCTAGATAGTGTAGGTGAAGGATTTTTTAAAATCGGTCCACTAGTTTTTGAATTTATTCATTACAAATACTTTTCTTTTTTATAATATTAGTATAGATAGCTGTTGCACGCGACTTCGCCCGCGTAACTTCATAAAATAAAGCCCATGTATCTCCTAGATAGTGTAGCTTTCTATAGGTGAAAGAATTTTTAAAATAGTTCCACTTGTTTTACCATTTTATTCATTACAAACATACAAAATACGAATCTTCTCTCTATACAATATTAGTATAGATTATAAATAACCTTAAAAGGACAATCCCTCGAGGCTGTTTAGAAATTTATAATCAACCTTAGCTGAAAGAAAGCAATATAGACCCTTGGCACTATTTATAGTCCGGGAATAAATCAAAATTTGAATGTATCAGGGGAATTTTTGATATGTCGCTAGAATATAATGTAATCGATCGATGGGTGAAAAAAATTTTCGAATCCAACTTGTAGAAGAGGTGGAAAAAAGATTAAAAAAAAAAACTTTTCAAATTATACAAAAATGGTAATCACAAAAAAGAGTTTCAGACAAATTTTGTAGAGAAATTATTTTTACATAAAAATAATGTTTATATAAACTTTTTTTTACTAAATAAAGTTACGGAGGTTAGAAGATAAGGCTAATTGTGATTTTTTTTTTAAATTTACCTATCAACTCTTTATCCTCTTGAACTTACATTTTTCATAATAACCGAATTTGTGAACTCCCCGTCTGTATTTCCGAGCTCGTATAACTTAAAAACTTTTTAAAATTGGAGTGAATAGACATTTTCTGAATTGACTCGTCTTCGCTATACAAAAATGGTGATAAAATGGTGATAATATTTTCTTTCTGGGAGAAAATCCGAAATACCGAAAACGGCATTCTTGTGGTCACCGGTGAGGACTACACTGGTCCCTTTCAAAAGTATTGGCTTGGTGTTCACAGGAGCGCAAATAAAAAATAATAAATAAATAAAAATTACTATAAATTGCATTGTGTAGATACATAATTGCATGTAGCTTAAGGCGGTGTATATATATTTTTGTATTTTTTGATGTAAAATAATTATGGACGAAAGTCTGAAATAAAGAAATATTATTATTATTATTATTATTATTATTATTATTATTATTATATATATATATATTTTATCGTTACAGGTATGTGAAACAATAATAGAAATAGCATTGGACCACAAACCGTCCCATTGCGAGATGGCGTCGGTGCTCATATCCGATCTCTATGGTAGAGTGTTTTCGGCGAAGGATATTGGCTATGGTACGTAATTATATTTTATAGAAATAACCGAGTAATTAAATGAGTAAAATAACGTCTGAATTTTTTTTATTTGTCTGACAGTTTCAACCGTTAAAAGGAAATTAAATAAAAAACCACATTCGCTAGCGAGAGCGTATAATATTTATATGGAAAATTGTCAAATTGACATTGACAGTTGACAGTTTTTCATATAAATTCAATTTGACATTCAGTTTCGAGGACTTGACCTGACTGCTTTAGACTTGACGGACCTGTTTTGGAAAACTAAGAAAAATTATAGACTTGACTTGACTAACTAGTGTCTGGATCTGCTACTTTTGATTTTAATTTCAATATTGCCTTTTTTTTTAAAAAAAAAAAAAGCTATTACAAATTGATATTTTTACTTAATGACACTGGCAAAATGATAACGCGACAATCGACATTAACTTGACACTGGCAGACAATGGCCATTTTAAAATGAGCCGCATTGCCATTTAAACCTAAGAAGAAGAAGAAGACATTCATATAAATTCAATTTGACATTGACAGTTGACAGTTTTTCATATAAATTTTTTAACTCACGGTAGTTCATTATAACACACGCTAGAGGCACCGTTGGCCTTAAGGATCTTTGTTTTCCAGCGTTCGAAAGGCTACTGGACAAGTTGCCCGATTTAATATTGGACACGCCCGACGCGGCGATGCTGATGGGCAACTTTTTGGCCCGTTGCGTGGCCGACGACTGTTTGCCGCCCAGGTTTGTCCAGATTCAGAACTCGGCGGATCTGAACCCGCCCGCTAGGTGAGCATATTTTCTCTTTCACTTTTCCCTTTATGTGTTATTATGTTAGGTCGCCTATAACACAAGAAACGACGCTGGAACGAGTGCTGGAAGTGTGCTATCGACCATCGAAGGATTAAGGATAAGGGACAAGGAAGGGATGGGATAGGATAAGTGTACAAATGCGCGTGTACTCGCAGTAAATGATATAAAATCACCGGTGGGACTGTCACAAATAAAACTCGATGCTTTTACATTTGGTGACCGACCTCAATTTATTTAATTATTTCCTAGACCTATTTCTGAAATACAATGTACACAATATTATTGAGTTCACACGATGCAAGCGACATCTAGTTGCATTTTTCGCTTCAGATGGACACAACAAACGACTAGCGCCATCTGGCGAACCTTCATAGTATCGACATATTGTTTCGTCATAATACAGTTCTACAATAAGGGTTTAGGAAGGGATCGGGTAATGGAAGGGAACGATTAAGGATATTAGGTATAATGAAGGGAATGAGGAGTGAATGGTGTAATGGAAGGGAAGATTTGAGGATAATGGATGAGGAAGTGATGGGTTAATGGAAGGGAATGATTAAGGGGTGGGGGGTAATGGAAGGGAAGGATTGGAGATAGTGAAGGGAATTATGAAAACTACTGAACGAGTTTTATTGAAACTTTAATATTGAACTATTGAACAATTTATATTCTTTTGTCGAATGCCGGCAATGTCCAAGGAGACAATAATAGAGATTTTTTTAAAGCGTCATCAACTACATCGGAAGACGACCGCCATTTTGTTTTATTAATACTGTCAATTCTATTTTGAATTGATCCTATAAAAAAAAATATAAAATGGAAATATATAATATACACTCGCAAAGAGATCCGCAGACGAAGTCGTGGACGTAATTTAGTATAAAATAAAGTGATTTCGGTATATCTGAAATATCCACGTTTCAGACAAGCCGTACACCGAGCGGAGACTTTGCTCTCTATGAAGCACGGACTTGTGAGACTTGACAACATCTGGGGTGTTGGAGGCGGAATTAGGTGAGTTCCTATCTAGATTCTAGACCATTGACTGATACTGATAAATAAGGAGAGGTGGGGGGGGGGGGGGTTGTTTGTTACTGGTGTTAGTAATCACCCACTTCCTCCTCCCATCCCATGGACCAATGGGAAATAACAGCACAAGTATAATCGACGAATACTGCTTTTACATAAGGGGGACGGGGGGTTACAGTCTGTAGTGCTCTCCCCCCCCCCCCCCCCCATTTACAAACTTTGTTTTTAATTACTCTACTTTAAAACGGTCTCAAAGTAAATAAAAATATTTATTTTATACATCATTTTGGAGCATAACTTCTGAATGTTTGTACATTTCATACTTTTTTTTTTTTTTTTTTTTTTTTCTCTATAATATTACCAGTTGAACCCGCTGCCTTATTTTATCTAACAGCAGACGACTTGCGACCAACTTGCGACAGGCGAAAACTTTCTATCAATTTGTGCTATACACTAACACTAAATCGTGTATTTGGTATCACGTAACTCATAACAAAGGTGTATTGCGTTACGTACGTTCTATTTTAGAATATATCTCAAGTTTCAGAGATATTGCGCCATCTACACAATATCTCTCAAACTAGTATGTGTTACGTAACAATAAATCCTCGCGAAAACTATAGATGGCACCTGAGCAACAGAGATCGCGGTGATATTAATTCGTTATGATAAATGTTTTTTTTTTTATAATTTTTATTGTACTAGCTGGTGGCCGCGACTTCGTCCGCGTTGAACGATGAAAGGTACCCTATGTCCTTTCCGGTGTTCCAGACAACGTGTATGCAAAGTTTCATGGTGATCGGTTCACTAGTTTTTACGTGAAAGAGTCACAAACATCCATACATCCAAACATACTTTCGCATTTATAATATTAGTACGGATGTATTTTATAATCGTTCGTAATGAGTGAACTCCAGTCGTGCGTCGTAAGGAGCTGACACGCACACTTATTTATTTATTTATTTTTTTAAATTACAGGCCTGTGAAGTTCCTAATTCGTCAAATACAATTACTACTCAAAGAGTACCTGACGTCGGGCGACCTCGTCGAGGCGATGAGGTGTGTGAGGGAGCTCGAGGTGCCTCATTTCCACCACGAGTTGGTTTACGAGGTGAGTTCTAAAAGAGAAGCCGTCTCTTTATATTTTATGATACACGATGTGGTGTTTTTTTTTTTTTATATTTGATACAGTACACAAACAGATTGCAATTAAATACATGAAAACCATAAAATACATGTGTATGGATAAATTGTCTAAATTGCACTCCTAAACAGTGTACTTAACATGTTTAATTTAACATAGCTACTAATGGTCTTAAATACCTAATTAATTCATAATTTATAATATTTTCTTAATATCTACTTAAATATTAGTCTTAAACTATTTTTGAATTTGGAAAACCTGTTGTCAAATATATCAAAACTGACCTCACACCCGATGACCATATCATTATAACTTCGACACATCCTAACCAAGGGATTGTAATAGGATGTGTTGTTTTTATATGCTTCGATGGAAAAGGGACCAGAGTGAGGAGAACGTGATCTGTATTTAATTTTGATTTTAATTGCGGAGAGAAGATTCGGACAATCCCAGGATGAGTGCAATATTTTATGAAGACAAACGATGTCATACCTCTTTCGTCGATCCTCCAGTGATAACAGTCCAAGACTCCGAAGGATGTAGGATGTTGTAGGATGTCGACCGTATATCCGACAACCATTTTTTGTCGGATATAAAGCCGGATATATTGTTATTTTAAAAGTAGATTTTCTTTATTTAAAAGTATATAAATGATTTAACTTAAGTTTAATAGATAAATAAATATCTTCACACATTCCACACAGCACCATCTAGTTCCATATTAATTGCTTTAGTGTGGAACTAGTTCCACATTAATTGCTTTAGTGTGGAACTAGTTCCACGTTAATTGCTTTAGTATGGAACTAGTTCCACATTAATTGCTTTAGTGTGGAATTAGTTCCATGTTAATTGCTTTAGTGTGGAACTAGTTCCACGTTAATTGCTTTAGTGTGGAACTAGTTCCACATTAATTGCTTTAGTGTGGAACTAGTTCCACGTTAATTGCTTTAGTATGGAACTAGTTCCACATTAATTGCTTTAGTGTGGAACTAGTTCCACAGTAAGCAACTAATGCTTGTATTATGGATACCAGACAGTTGATATACTACATAGATTAATTTTTTTTTTTTTTTTGTAAATACATACATATTATAAATACAAAACATCCATGACTCAGGTACATTTGCCCCTAGCGGGATTCGAACCCGCGACCGTTTCGTTAACAGCTAGGGTTACTAGCTACTAGACCAAACGTGTCGTCAAATGTCTTGTAAAATTTGTATTATTATTTAGTATTAATAGTATCTTAATATTATTATAAAGTTAATTATTACCTTAAGAGGCCACTTTCCAACTCAATCAGCTTATTAACAATTTCATACTACGCAATTCGATGATTACTCAATGTTTATTGTTGATAGCAATACATTAAAAAAAAAACACATGACATTTCTGAGACATAATATGAAGGTTTGCATCGAAACAAAAATCTTCAAAAAAAAAAAAAAAAAATGTGTCACGTAAATACTTGAACGTAAACCTAGGACTGAAATTTAGAAATTATTTTTTACACGTGTATTTTATTTAATTGCAATGAGTTTGTGTACTTTATTATATAAAATAAATAAAAACGATTTGTCCTATTTGGCAGACGGTGATATTGGCCGTTGAGACGGTGAACTCTTCGGTGGAAGAGCAACTTTGCACTTTCCTTGCGGAGCTCAGACGTAGTGTGATCGTCACCCCGGATCAAATGGATCGGGTGAGTGTTTAAAAAAAAAAAAGTTAAAACGATTTTTTCTCACAAAGCAAGATAACTAACAATATTACAAAACTTGTCTGATTAAACCGTTAAACTTCCATTAAACCGTTAAACACCCATTAAACTGTTAAACTCCCATTAAATCGTTAAACTCCCATTAAACTGTTAAACTCCCATTAAACCGTTAAACTCCCATTAAACTGTTAAACTCCCATTAAATAGTTAACACTCCCATTAAATTGTTACATGCCCATTAAACTGTTAAACTCCGATTAAACCGTTAAACTTCCCTTAAACCGTTAAACCCCGATTAAACTGTTAAACTCCCATTAAACCGTTAAAGTCCCATTAAACTGTTAAACTCCCATTAAACCGTTAAACTCCCATTAAACCGTTAAACTCCCATTAAATTGTTAAACTCCCATTAAATCGTTAAACTCCCATTGAACTGTTACACTCCCATTAAATCGTTAAACTCCCATTAAACCGTTAAACGACTTTAAAGTCCCATGACGTTTTCATTTCTAGAGATATTTTAATAATTCTTTCACATTTTTGTTTACATTTTACTTAAGTTTTTATAACTGCTCCATAAAAAAAAAATTGAATCTTCATTAGTTGAAGTAATTCCGAAGTCATCCGTTGACTCTTGACTGGTGTAGTTTATTTATTTATTTGATATAATGTTTGTTTCAGGGCTTCGTCCGCGTGTTGGAAGACATGTCGGACATAGTGTTGGACGTTCCGCTCGCTTACATAATGCTCGACAGGTTCCTGGAACGCTGTCAGAATAAGTTTAGACTCGGGGACGATGTCCTCAAGCGAGTGCCGACCAGGTGAGAATTTTAGACTTCCCTTGTATATCAGTCTATAAATCTATAATACCAACAGAGAACGTATTATCATCATCATCATCAGCATCAGCAGCAGCAGCAGCAGCAGGAAGTCCACATAATCTACCAATAGGACCGGTCATCCAAGGTTGTCCACTCTATCTCCACTCGATGCAAAATAATACTCATACACAGTCCAAAATTGGTTTAATCAAGTATTATGCCGATTGGACGATCGTGTACGGCTGGCATTATTATGTGTTATGGCCGTACTAAGACAATCGCCGCCGCCATTCCATCGCCAGCCCGATTCAACGACGGCCATTTAATCGCCGTTTTAGTTTAGTTTTTGTACTTATTTTATTTTTATTGTTTCACTTTTAAATACAACATTAGTCTACTACTAACTATATAATTTAATGTATATTGTGTGTACAGTAAAATTAAAAGTAAGCGTCTGTATATCCGAGCTCATATGACCCAAATCTTTTCAAAGTTGGTATCACCCAGGAATCACCCAGGAGGTGGGTGAGCTCGCTGCATCATAGGCTTCATCTGAAGATGAAGTAAGCCCATCTTAAATTCAAAAAAATACTATACACTTTTTTTTTTTACAATATCGCGTATGAGAAACATAAGAGCGCAACGGACGGCGATGAAATGGCCGGCGATGAAATGGCTGGGCGATTAATCGGCAGCGGCGGCGATGAAACCGCCAACTGTCCTTTTCGTGAGAAACAGCTACATATTAAAAATGACAATTATTATTATTTTCTTTTCAGAGGCCGGAAACGTTACGTCTCCGAAGGTGACGGTGGCGCCATCAAGGATCACGCACTCAAACTGCGTGAGTAGTGCACACGCGCACACAAACAAACACACACATACTCGCGCACACAAACAAACACATACACACACACACGAACAGACACAAACACATTCACACACAGCTCACACATGCATACAAATGGAGATACAACGGAGGTGTTATATGTTATACATATACAAAGTGTAAATTGTATTTGCAAAGGAAACCCGTTTGCGGACGTTTAGTTTATTTAACAATTACCCTCACAAGGTTTTTTTTTTTCCACAGTCAAAAAAAATAACCTCAGTGTTCGCAAACACGATTCACTTTGCACAGTATATAGATGCATTTATTTTTTAATAAATGAAGTTAACAATGAAATATGTCTAAATATTAGTTGCATTTAAGCATTAACGAGTTTACTGTAGAGCTATTTCTAATGGAGTTTATATTCCGTTGTTTGAAAGGGGAAATGTGTGGGGCGGAGGGTAGTTCGCCTTGAAACACAGATTAAATAATATTAACAGCATAACGGATTGCACTTCTTTTATGCTATGCCAGCAATACACGTTCGAGCCTATCGTCCAATCGGCATGATGCGATTGGCTCGATCGAGGCGATTTGATATTTACGTGTAGGTGTCATTTTGCATGACAAGTTTGGCCGTCATGCAAAATGACACCCGTACATGTACAAAGCCAATCGGCATGAAACGTTTGGCTTGATCAAGCCAATTGATCGGTGTTTAGATGTCATTTTGCATGACAAGTTTGGCCGTCATGCAAAATGACACCCATACATGTAAAAGCTTATCGTCCAATCGGCATGATACGTTTGGCTTGATCAAGCCAATTGGTCGGCGTTTAGATGTCATTCTGCATGACAAGTTTGGCTGTCATGCAAAATGACACCCGTACATGTACAAAGCCTATCGTCCAATCGGCATGAAACGATTGGCTTGATCGAGCCATTAGTGCCATTATTGACGAACTAGTGTATGCCCGCGACTTCGTCCGCGTCCGATCGCTACCAAACTTCACAGGAACACCCGCTGGACTAATCTGAAGATTGTCTGAAAGTTTCATCAAAATCGGTTCAGCGGTTTTGGAGTATATAGGGACATACATACACAAATCGCCTTTTATATATTAAGATATCGTGTATATCACGTGTACTCGCAAGTCCCACCTTTCCACCCCATATGAATACTATTGTGTATTGACTGTTTAATATATAATAACAATATAATCCATTTTGAAACGTGTATCTAGTGAAGCAATAAAATATAACTGTAACTATTGACTATGACTAGTGTCAGCCTGACGCGATCAAAAGTCTATCGTCTAATCAGCACGTTGCGACATTTTGTCATTTTGCATGACAGCCATACTTGTCATGCAAAATGACAAAATGTCGTAACATGCCGACTAGACGATAGGCTTGATCGTGTATGGCCAGCATAATGGCAGCCATACACGATCAAATCTATCGTCCAAAAGGCATGATATGATTGGCTTGATCAATCCATTTTGACGGTGTTTGGGTGTCATTTTGCATGACAGTCATACTTGTCATGCAAAATGACAAAATGTCGTAACATGCCGATAGGACGATAGACTTGATCGTGTATGGCCGGCATAAGATTTTGATTTTTCATATTCTATCATTATGTAATAAGTAATTTGTGATTAATTTTTAACGAAATTTCAAATTGCCATATAAATATATATATATATATATATATATATATACAGGGTGGACTTTAAGTAAAATTTTCTAACTCCAGTATTTAAAGTACTACTTTCTTCCAGGTGAGACTAAAAAATTCCACCCTCTGTATACGTAAAAAAAATGTATTAAATATATTAGATGAGCAAAATCACATTCGATTCAGTCTACTACAACAATTATGGAATTTGCGTGACAAATGCCAAAGCGACACATAAAAAGTACGCCAAAAACGGAATCACGGCGGAGTCAATGGTGAAAGGTAGTAACGACCATGTTCTACTATTCATTTTAAACTCTAATGTGTTGACGTTAAGTCACATTTTCTTTAAACGGACAGACGTTCGGTTGGTTTTAAATGACAGATGACAAGAGTTGATGCTCTACGCATATTATTATGTCACTTTTAAATGTTCCATAAATTCATTTTAAACTCTAATGTGTTGACGTTAAGTCACATTTTCTTTAAACGGACAGCCGTTTGGTTAGTTTTAAATGACAGATGACTGAGTTGATGTTCTACGCATAATATTATGTCACTTTTAAATGTTTTATAAAGTTCGTAGTGTTTTGTATGGCGTGCGAAATCCACAGTTGTTGTATAGTACATTGATGGTTTTATGACTTTAAAAAAATTTAAATATAGACATCTGATTGTTCTAAAGATTAGATTTGAAATGACAAGAAAAAAAAAGATGACGTCACAATTACTTCATGAATTATTTAAAAAAAAAATTTGTTTTTGAATTTTTACATCAATTTTATTCATAAAGTTTATTATTACTAATGTTTAATAATCTATTGACTAAAAATTTCGCCTTTATTATTCTTTGAAAGTACAATAAAAATGTTGTTCCTTTGACATATATTTGAGTCTTGTGTCTGTGGTTGTGTTTGTGTGTAGCGCAGAGACAAGTGTGTGTCAACAGACAATGTTATCTTTTATTTTATTTTTTTATTTTTAATTATTTTTTTTTTATTTTTTTTCAAAAATTATTGATGGCTTTTTGAATTGATTGCGTTCACAAGAATGCGGTTCTATAAAAGAAGCCATTTTGAAAGATCACTTTTATGTGTAACGGAAAATTATAATTCCTTTTTTTTTTTTTTTTTTCTTTTTTCAAGTTTTATCATAATAATTATTTACTACTTTTTGTCATATAAATAGACGACAAGCAAATTAACTCGCGGGTTATCTGAAGCCATTTCAAAAACAGTTGAAAAATTAAATATATATATATATATATCTTTTCAAAAAGCCACCGATAAAATCGCTCCTTTGCTGCAATAGGGTCATTAAAATGTTATTATATTCAATGATTTTTTAAATAAAAAAAAAAGAGCTCAGTCGTAGGACAGGCCACTGAGCGTGACTGACGGTCACGCGAGCTCAGTGCTTTTTCACTATCCCAAAATTGCCCAATCTTCCTTTAAAAAAATGACCAACATTAAACGTCACTGAGCGTGATGGTCACACGAGATCAGTGCTTTTTCTCTATCCCAAAATTGCCCAATCTTCCTAAAAAAAAATCAACATTAAACGTCACTGAGCGTGATGGTCACACGAGATCAGTGCTTTTTCTCTATCCCAAAATTGCCCAATCTTCCTAAAAAAAAATCAACATTAAACGTCACTGAGCGTGATGGTCACACGAGATCAGTGCTTTTTCTCTATCCCAAAATTGCCCAATCTTCCTAAAAAAAAAAATCAACATTAAACGTCACTGAGCGTGATGGTCACACGAGATCAGTGCTTTTTTTCCCTATCCCAAAATTGCCCAATCTTCCTAGAAAAAATCAACATTAAACGTCACTGTGCGTGATGGTCACACGAGATCAGTGCTTTTTCTCTATCCCAAAATTGCCCAATCTTCCTAGAAAAAAATCAACATTAAACGTCACTGAGCGTGATGGTCACACGAGATCAGTGCTTTTTTTCCCTATCCCAAAATTGCCCAATCTTCCTAAAAAAATCAACATTAAACGTCACTGTGCGTGATGGTCACACGAGATCAGTGCTTTTTTTTCCCTATCCCAAAATTGCCCAATCTTCCTAGAAAAAAATCAACATTAAACGTCACTGAGCGTGATGGTCACACGAGATCAGTGCTTTTTTTCCCTATCCCAAAATTGCCCAATCTTCCTAAAAAAATCAACATTAAACGTCACTGTGCGTGATGGTCACACGAGATCAGTGCTTTTTTTTCCCTATCCCAAAATTGCCCAATCTTCCTAGAAAAAAATCAACATTAAACGTCACTGTGCGTGATGGTCACACGAGATCAGTGCTTTTTGCCCTATCCCAAAATTGCCCAATCTTCCTAAAAAAAAATTTACCAACATTAAACGTCACTCACCATCCCAAAATGTGCCCAAGGTGCCTAAAGAAGATTTCACTTCAAAAAAACTTTAAAAAAAGGACCTCAGCGAAACAAACATATGCCATAGTAGACATTTGTTTTTAATGACAAAAAATTCGATACACTTTTAATGATGCTGTTGCCGCAAATAAAAAGCGGATAGCTATGTAATAAAAAATGCTCTATTTTTTAAGTTTTGTATGTACGTTTCAAATAAATAGATTTGCGTCTAGGAGTTTCGTAACTTTTCGAGCGACGCCATATTCGATGACGTCATAGATTAGATGTTTGAATTTTCTATTGCCTATGTTGCACTTGCAGAGTATTACAAGAATATTATTCTTTTCTTTTTTATTCTCTTTTTAAAAAACTAGAGGCCACGAGAGATATTTTGCAAAAAAAAAAAAATAACGCCTAGAAGTATTTTTGTAACGCTCAGTAAGTAGAGAGAGAGAGAGAGCGGAGATAGTTATTTTCTTTCTTGTGTTAATTAAGATTACTCGACATTAAAAGATTATTAAAATATGTTGGTTGTTTTATTTTATTGCCAAAAAAGTAGATGACCAAAAAGTAGATACACAAGAAACGTCACAGTGCCCTCCCGACCGATCTTATTGGCTTATTTTGTCTATTGGTTACTGCCGCCAGACAGGCTTCCAAGTTTTTGAAAAACACAGAATTTAATGATATATATAAAAATATTGTGTTGGTTTGTGTATTACTCAAAAACTCGGAAACTAGCCGATAGGATTGACTTGAAATTTTTACACAATATACAATCTGCTTCAAGGATTAATCTTATGTATGTTTTCGCGTAATAATATAATCTCGATCGCTAGAAAAATCGTTTTTTTTTACGGCGCCATCTGCCGAAAGCGAGGAGAACTCACTCGCCAACGATAACCGGTGTCGCATTTAAAGTGAAAGTTAGCCGTTGTCATGGCAACCGAGTTAATTTAATATAACACTGAACCCATGCGAAGAGAGCAAGGGTTCTGCTAGTACTTTTATAATACTTTACTTACTTATTTTAAACTAAAAAAATAAAACACAAATATTTATCTACATTTTATTTAATCACAATTTAACAACGTATAAAATATTTCAAAGCCCGTAAAGTCCATTTTTCTACGCTTATAAGTCTTTTAAATGTCTTCTTATTTAAATTAAATATTTTTTATTTTAACCAACCAGGGGTTGCAAGATCGTTGTCCATGATAGGATAAGGACAAGGGATAAATCGAGGGATAAAGGAATGGGCTCTAAACATAACAAAAGCACACATACTGTTCCAACTACACTGTGATTTTCATTAAGGGGACAACACTATCACAAACTACATTACTTGATAAGACATATGAAAAAGATTGTTTAGTATAGAAAAATGGACAATATATAATAAAAAATGGTCCCATATATTATACTTAAATAAAATATATTTCAAAAAGCCTTAATACGTTCAATCTTAGGCCGCGGCCTAGCATATTACAGGCTGTGGGACTGCGGCATTAATTTTGGGTTTGAAACGAGTCACTGCGATCGGTAACGCATGGCACAGTCAAATTATTACTGTAAAAATATAATCTACTTGTTAGTTACCAATTTGGTAACTTGTTCTGTAACTGATTGGATATAATAATTTTGTTATATCGAGAATAAAAGTTTTTATTTATTAAAGTGACATCTTCTTAATTTTTCTTTACAATCAACTAATATCTCAAAATTTGTTTAGATGGCGCTATTCGAATGTGTATTACTGTGACTATTTTAAGTCCACCGAGCGCAGCTCTTTTATCCAATATCCAAAAGCATTACATTTCAGTCGCAGCCAACTTCAGTTTGGAAAAGTATGACTGCAAATTATTATTACATACTTGTTTTATGAAGCCTCAAACTAGGAACAATGAAGTTTATTTCTATTTCTTAATTTCAAATATTACATTACAGGTCGCTAAATTTTCCTAAATTTCTCAATATTCTTATGAATGTAACATTGAGTTTTAAAAAATCTACCGTTAGTATGTCGATTTTTTTTAATTTTCGTGAGTAATTTATTTATTTTTTCACAATATCCTCACGTTTTGACTTTTAGAAAATGATTTACATCTGGGGGGCCCTGGGATATTATAATATTAATAAAGTTTTTATGATAGCAATGCTTATCTATCTTTTCTATAGCAAATTGGCATGATAATAAAAATATTGCTAAGTTGTTCCTTTCCCTGCTAAGTCAAATTTTATCCTACTCCCCCTTCCATATAAAGCCACTTAATCTAAAAGTACCACTCATATCCCAATTGAATATCCTTTCTCCAGGTGCCGAGCCGCCGGCACCAGCCACCACTATTAGCGGCATAAAATGCTCGGCAGCTCCTTTCGGATGAGCTTCATAAGACCCTGGATGCTGTCTCCAAAAAGCTAAACCTTCATGTCTCTCGTTCTCATCCTTGGCAGTGCACATATCATTTAAATATTCATCAAAATACTCATTAACAACTTTCCCGTCGTGTCTAGAGTACATGAATTCTATCATATTATGATATGACATTCCCGATCCGAAGATAGCAATGCCTTCTTTTCTGAACTCTTTCAATGCTTGTCCGATTTTATAGTGTTCCTCGGCATCTTGAGACCGAAGAACAGATATTTGAATTATAGGTATATTAGCAGCAGGATTTATAAGCATCATAGGAACAAATACTCCATGGTCCCAACCTCTTTTCGGGTCTAATTTAGAGTCTATGCCAGACTTTTTGAGTTTCTCCTGAATACGTCGAGCCAATTCAGGATCGCCGGGAGCGTCATATGTGTACTTGTAGCTTTCCGGTGGGAAACCGTAATAATCGAAATATAAATTGTGTTTTTCACCAGATGATATAGTCACCTTCGTTTCTTCCCAATGAGCAGTTACTAGAACTATCGCTTTTATGTCATCCAAATTAATATGTTTCTTGACATCATCGCGTAGAAATTTCGTTAATTCCTTGTGATCCTTGTCACCTAGAAGTGGCAGGGGGCCTCCACCGTGATTCACGAAGAGCGCTGGAGCCAAAACAGCCATCTTTTTCACACCACTATTTAAATATTTAATAATATTGACGGACAGAAACGACATAGACACTATAAAGACAACATGGACGAGAATCGAAAATGTGTTGAGGATTAGCATGGAATATTACTTTTGCCTTAATTTTCATGAATAATATTGTATTGTGCTGAATCACGATGATTGATTGTAATAATTAATTGCTTTATCCTTGTAAAGTTAACGAGTTTCATTGCTTGCACGTAAACAAAATGTTGGGTCAGCTGACTGCACCACAGAGCATCTACACTTAAATGCAAGGCATATAGTACTCTCTATGCGAGAGCTTAACTGCTTCCTTATATTTTAATAAAGTACTCTGTGCTTAAATATATCGCTGGGTGCGAAGTACTAGGTGGGAGGTAATATAATAGATCGCAGCGCTCAGTGGCCAAAAATAAAAATTATGTTGGCGCTATCATCTGTCATATCTCAAAGTAATTTGTTTTGGTTACCTAATTAAAATAATCACATTATTCCGCCGACAAAAATGGGTCACAGCAATTGTTGTGTAGTAAATTGCAAGAATACTGGCACAAATAGTAAATGCAAGTTTTATCGATTCCCAACAGCTACTTGGAAAATTGAACAATGCAAGAAATGGATAGCTGCCGTCAAGAGAATAAAGTAAATAACATAACCTTATTTAAATCTTGTATTTGATATATTATTCTTACATTTTACTTACATAAATTCAATTTCGTTTCAGTGCTGATGGATCGCCATGGTACCCAAAACCAAGTGATTTAATATGCAGTGATCATTTTATTGGTAACAAGAAATCAGACGAGTCAGCCAGTCCTAGTTATGTACCGACGATATTTCCTGCAGTCTATCGTTCAAAAATATCAAATGGATCTTTAGCTATGTCGCGGTACAAACGTTTTATGGAACGGAGAAAGAAGACTGAACTATCCAACACCATACTGACTAACCAACCACTTATTCACTCATCGGAAACATGTCATCAAGTAGACACGATTTTAAAATGTGATCAGGAATGTCAAGTTGATATATTTTCGAAAATCAAAAATGCAGGAAACACATTTACATGTAATAGATATATTTATAAACAAGTATGTGATGCTGAAGTACAAACAGAAATAGACAACTCAACTATTTATATTAAAAATTACAAAGAAATGAAGAACAAAATATGTAATACTTCTCGAAAAACATGGCAATTTTAACAGAAACAACTGATTTTACTGGTTTTTTTCTTAATTCCTCTAAATCACTGACATGTCCAGCAGAAACTAACAATTTTCCTTTAAAGACAGTTTGTGGTTGAAATTTTATATTCTGAGTGTTACTCACAAACCCGGACCGGTTTTAAATAATACTCATTTCGATCTGAAAACGATATTTAATTTATCACTAGCGATACAGGAACGATTATATATGTTTATTATTATTGAATGAAACCATTAAAGTAGCTTTATCTTCTTGTTTTACAGTAAAACTACAACTAAAAATAAAGTAAACAAACCCTGACATATTCAAAATAAAACACACTTTTTGAATAAATTTTACTTGCCTCATTTGATTTGAATGATCAAAAATGATTTCACAACTCTTTCTCCACCCAAATCAAGGTATCACAGTAATTTTGGAAACAAATTAATAGATAATTTTGGATTATAATATTTTGTCACAATGTCGCGATTAAATTTCAAAACGTCAGATCCAACAAAGTTGCGGACGCTAGGTGGCGCTAACTCGTGCACAGAGCTAATATTATATAGTATGAGTTTTAACGATATCAAGGAATATAAACTCTTGAAATGAAACAATTTTAATATGTTCAACAAATATATTACACTAGAAATTTCTCAAATACATAGAAAATAATTGCAAATTCACCGGACCAGACAACCTGTGAAAGAAAAGTATTCAAATTTAATTTTATAATCTTCATTTCTCATTAACAACTATAATGCAATAAAATTCGCTACAGTCATAGGCGAAAGACTAGTTATTGTTTCAAATAATCGTTATATATAAATAAATATTTCCACACAGCCACCATCTAGTTCCACATTAAGCAACTAATGCTTGTATTATGGATACCAGGCAGTTGATATAATACATAGATTACTTTTTTTTTGTAACATACATATTATAAATACAAAACATCCATGACTCAGGTACAAAGGTAAAATGTTAACACATAAACATTCACCGCTAGCGGGATTCGAACCCGCGACCGTTCGGTTAACAGCTAGGGTTACTAACCACTAGACCAAACGTGTCAACTTTGATTTTCATACAGTTAAACACTTGTCAATTTGACGTACGTTACTAATTCTATCCACTGTTTAATAAAGGATAAAATCATGATAAAATAAATACCCGTAAATAATGAACAATTAAGTAATTTATTGAAACGGACTTTACAATTTCTGCCATCTACAAAATCTGACATTTAACGAATAAACGTTAAACAAATGCCAGAAAGCTGTAAGAGTTCTTATTTCACAGTGGTTAGGTACTGTTAAACCCTCGCAAGGGGATTTAAAATAAAATCAATAATTAATAAAGTCATGTTGCCAGTTTTTCAGTTTACTTAAAAGTTACATCAATTAGAAGAAAAAAAGAGATAAGGAGGACTTCCTTATCTCTTTTTTTTTATACATGTACAGTCTTACCCTACTGCCGACTACAGTAGGGTAAGGATAAGGGATTAAGATGGGATTCGCAGAAAATTTTTTTTAAGGACCATAAAAATCACTATTTACAAATCATAAGACTTACATGAAATGAGAAAAGAATCAATAGCTTCTTTTCTTAATTTTGTATCTGCGGTCGCAGCGACGACATCTTTTGAACGCACCAGAACGCGAACGGCAGCGCCACAGATAACTACAAAAGTACAAATACTATAAAGAGTATATAATTTGTATTTTGTATATTTGTACTTTCGTTTGTGATCATTTGAATTTGAATATGTTCAAACAGAAAACAACTGATTGTTGTAGTTTGTAATGTTTGTAATGAATAAACTCAAAAATTATTAGATCGATTTTAAAAATTCTTTCACCTATAAAAAGATACATTATCAGAGGCTTATATTTTATAAAGTTACGCGGGCGAAGTCGTATGCATCAACTAGTAATAAATAATAAGTATTTTATTATGGCAACACAAATTAATCAAAACTTTACATTTTATCTACCATAAAGTTTTTCATATTTGTAAAATTAAAAATATGTACTTATAAAGGTATATAAAATAGAATGGATTTTTGTCACAAGTGAAACTATTGTCACTGGAAGAAACTAATGTCTAAGATACAGGCACGGCCTAGTTTAGACGCTAGTACTTAACCTAACTAAATGAAGTACCTATATATTGAATAAGTATTTATAAATTATATATTCCAATTAAGTATGTATTATGTGTATGTGTAATGAAATACATATGAAATAAATTTATTATTATTATTATTATCCAAGTATATATTTTTCTTTCTTAGTTTTAAATTTTTTACAATATAAATTAAAAAAAACAATAAATATTATAAAAAACTTAAATCTAGAGTTCCGCAAGTAGCGGGGTGAGGCCCAAGCTACCGGTGGTTACTGGTTAGGGCTGCACAGTGAGGAACCTCCTAACAATAGGAACCGCCTTCTGTATCTGTCCCTTGATCCATCCATCTAGCGAGAGACTCTTGAGATGTTGGTCGAGGCTCTTCGCTATAAGACCGTTCGCGGATACGACTATCGGAACGATGATTGTCGAATCGACATTCCACATGGCGGTCACCTCGTGAGCCAAGTCTATGATGGTACTTGATGAGTTTATCTTTTTCGGCTTTCACGAGGTTTTCATCATGCGGTAGGTACAGTAATGTCAACAAGCATCGTCCGGCGTTGGGATCGATCGATAACCACGATGTCAGGCTTATTGGCGACAATAGTCCTGTCCGTGATTATGGCGCGATCCCAATAGAGCGTGGCATGACCATTTTCGAGAACTGGCGCAGGTATATATTTGTAATATGGTACTTCAAATTCAACAAGGTGATATTGAAGAGCAAGTTGTTGATGAATAATTCTGGCTACTTGGTTATGTCTGTGCAAATACTCGCCATTAGCAAGATGAGAACAACCGAAAATTAATTATTATTATTATTATTATTATTATTATTGTTATTAATAGCGATAAGTAATATTTTTTCTAGAAAAAAAAAAAAAATAAAGTTCCTCAATCAAAGTGATGCATTCTAAAATGCCAATATAATGACTTCGCGTACGCACCGAGGTCTTCCAGGTCTACGTCCCCTCGCCCTGCTCCTACGTCGACAACGCCTGCGCACACCGCCGCATCGACGGCACTTGCGTTGCGGGACACGATACCTTCGATCTCTAGATCTACAACGCTTGAATCTGCCACTGCGACTCCGACAGCGTCTAACGACACGATATCATGTTTGATCAATTAAAACGGCTGTTTCTTTATAAACGTTTTTAGTAAGCGAAATCCTAAATACATAGTTAAGTACCTACAGGAAAAAAATAAATAAAAAAAATAGCGAAGTCTAAGCAGTATTTCGGGCACGTGATAGATGTCGTATTCTTCAGGTAGTGATTGCAAGGGAAAATATAGAAAAAAGACATCCTGGGGCCCTAGCCAAGATGCAAACGCTTCGTTGTGTACTTCGGAAACGAAGAGAGAAAGCTTGGTGATTGGTTGTTGTAACGTCAAAATGAAATTTAGACCAATCACCAAGCTTTCTCTTAGCGTTCTCTATTCGTTTCCAAAGTACGCAACAAACTGTTTGCATCTTGGCTAGGGGCCCTGGGGCCCTAGCCAAGAGCAAACGCACAGTCGTAAACGCTACGCTCAGGCTACGCTACGCTGGGAAAAAGCTTTCTGATTGGTCAAAATTTTATGTGGGCGTTACAACAACCAATCACCGGGCTTTATTTCTTTCGTTTCGTAAGTACGCAAAGGGAGCGTTTGCATTGGTTTGCTCTTGGCTAGGGCCGCTTGCTGATGAATTTAAGAGAGTTGTTCGGATTAAACACTCGCTCCCTCTTTCGCACGACAGCTTCCAAGGTCAAGATAGCCATGATCGCCAAAATTAGTAGAGATAGATAAGTGGCACGCTAAGAAGAAGAAGAAGCGAAGTCTAAACACAGTAGAGACGTATGGTGCTGAAATGTAGCTTCTCACTGCAGGACTGTGACTCTAGTATGAGTTTATAATGCTCGCACTCGCTAGCGAGAGCGTAAAATTTTAAAAGTAAAATGTAGCTTTTTATATGGAAAATTGTCAATTTGACATAAACAATTGACAATTTTCCTTACAAGCGGCAACAATTGTCTTAAAAAAGACCATGACCTACTAGGTCTACCTTAAGGAACAGTTAAGTAAAGTCGGAAAAGCCGTAGGACCTTTGGCTTTTCCATCTTTATTTATCTATATTCTGAAGGTATTCTCTAAATGTTGGTCAAAGATATTTTATATAAAGTATTAATTTTCATATCAGATGAATAATTACAATAGATATTACCTTCTAAATCCACACAAACTTCACAATACTTTATCTTTATTTATTTTTTTAAATCCTTTTTTGCACTAGAAGTTAAGACTTGAGAAGTACGTAACTCACTCCCAATGGGTTTATATTTGAAAGACTTGGGAAGAGACTTACGTTTTGCACATTCTGAAAAATAATTAATTAAATTTAGACAGGGTCTCATTGTGTCATTATAACAAGAATAATTCCAGAAAATTGCTAAAGCGCCTTGCCGCCATTTTGATGACGTAATTTCATCACACTCACGCATTGTTAGCAACATTGGCTGGCAAGTTTTTAATTGCGGATGACGTCACGCGAACGTTAATGTGACAGGGCGATACCTGCTAACTTAGAGTAAATAATTTACTCTATGCTGCCACTAATCAGCAATTTGCGGGGATTGTAACAGCCTTCACAGGTAAAAGTATTGATACTTACTTCCGTCTTCGGCGACAACTGCCCATTTTGAAACTGAAATATTTAGTTATTTTATTTATAAACTAAATTAGATGAAGAATAATACTTAGTGACGTAGGTATATCCAATCCAGTGGTCCAACATTAGGCTGTCAAAAATTCTTATTTATTAGCACCAGTCAATAAGCGTTGGATAAGGCTAGGCACGCATTAGGACCGGCGCAAATTGGAGGACGGCACGGCAAAGTATTGAACTTCTCTCATAGTATTTTGTACCTTAATTGCTTTTGATATGATTTAAATTTTATTGCATTATGCTACCGCAACAATAGGTATGCTACCGCATTCCGCCAATGAATGAATATTTGAATACAATGAAATTTGAATGGTATTAAAGGCGATTAAAGTATAAAATTCTATGATAATTTTCACTTTGATAAATTCTTTGCCATGCCGTCCTCCAATGTGCGCTGGCCCTTACACGAATAGGTACATTTTAGATTTTCAAAGGTTTTATTTTAGTCTTTCAAAGATTTCATCCATGTCTATACTTACATATTACAAGATAAAGTCGGTGTCCGCTTTAGATAAACTAGCAGGAAGGTACCCTATATAATTTGCATGTGAAGGCGGGGGTGGTACACTAGTTTTAACTAAGGAAATACCTACTTATATTTAAATAAGAAGGTTTCTGGTTTGTTTTGTAAATAGGAGGTCCATACCCATTTATATAATAATTTCCATTTGACTTACCGTTGGTTTCAAATTTATGATTTTCGAAATCTATTGTTCATTTGGTATTTTTATTGTGTAGATTTGTATAATTATTAAAGAAAAACTAATAAAAATGTGAATATATAAAATTTTAATTGTCCAAAATGAAGTGGATTATTTCATTGACATTATTAATGAGTATTCTGTTTTTAAAAAAATCAGTTATTATTGTAGACCTATACACCTATGGAGGTTTTCACTCTTATATTTTATACTAGCTGTTGCACGCGACTTTGTCCGCGTTACTTTATAAAATATAGACTATGTTTCTCGTTGATAATGTAACTTTCTATAGGTGAAAGAATTTTTAAAATCGGTCCACAATTTTTTTGAATTTATTCATTACAAACAAAAATACAAATCTTTTCTCTTTACAATATTATAGACTGTCCGCAACTTTCTCTGCGTTAAAAATTAAAAATAAGTATAACACTTAATATAACGCCCGAGATCTTTATCGCTGCCTAAAACTACAGTTTTTAGACGATCCCTCGGGAATCTAACATTTTTCCAGGACAATAAGTATCCTAATAATATGTTAATCGAGATAGTTATCTGTGTAAAAAATTTCATCCAAATATATATATATGTGCTACGGTGTGTGTATTTGTGAAGAAACATGAATCTTATTTAATGCACAGAGCAGATATTCTAGCACAAAGAGCAAGGCGGCAAAATTTTTTTGACGTTCCAAGAATGAATTTAGAAATTTGTAGACGGAATTCATATTATTCCTCTATATTAAAGAGAATTACTGGGAAATTTATTTAGAATAAAACTGACCAAATGGCTTTTAGACCAATGTTTATAATATTAGGGATTATTTTGACATTTAATTATTAAATTTTAATTTTTTGAAAATAATTAGTATATATTAATTTGTATATAATTTATATTTATCATTTAATTAGTTAATTATTTAATTAATATTTTCGTTTTATATGATTTTTATTTAAGTAGATAGATATGTAAATTATAATTTATAGTAACTACTTATAAATATATATAACAGGTAGTTATAAATAAAACAACCAGAATTACTATTTTAACATTTTTTTATTTACTGTTTAAAATTTATTTTATATCCTTTTGTCTCTGGATCTTGTTCCATTTGAAAGTTGTCTGTGGACAAGCCGAAAGGTTTCAATATCATATTGCCCAGGTCTTTCAGCTTGCCCATCATTTCGGTCTTCAACTTTTCATTTCTCGCCTCTATCAATGGAGGCAGTCTTTCGAGTGCCTTCGTGGCTACGGCATCCAGCGGATCCAGTTCCAATATTTTATTGTAATCCGCCAGACATTCGTCTAGTTTGTCTGTGCGTTCGTACGAAGTTGCTCGTCTGAATAACACAAAAAAAAAAAAAAATACAAAAACTTTTGCTTGGGCCTCGTAAGAAACCTCAACGTCCCTCAACGTGCCATGCTGAGGAGTTGAGTGTTGAGCTACCTGATGCTGCAGCATCAGGTCAAGGTTACCGTGTCGTGGAAACACCACCGATGTAACATTATAATATATGTTGGCGGCCGATCGTATAATCAGGCAACTCGTGATGTGCCTAGGCATATCGTGATAATAATATGACGTGGTTTCATGAAGTTGCAAAGTGATCAAGAAAGTGCTTATCAAATTACATTTAATAAAAATTAATCACAAGCTCAAATCTCAAATGGACAGAAAAAAAATGTCAAACGATATATTTCGAACGATCTCACTGATATTACACACACACACACGCACGCACGCACGCACACACACACAGAGAGAGAGAGATAGAGAGAGAGAAAGAGAGAGAGAGAGGGGGGAGGGAGAGAGAGAGGGGGGAGGGAGAGAGAGAGGGGGGGGGAGAGAGGGGAGAGAGAGAGATAGGGAGTGAGAGGGAGAGGGAGAGAGAGGGAGAGGGAGAGAGAGAGAGAGGGAAAGATAGAGAGAGAGAGGGGGAGAGAGAGAGAGAGAAAGGAAGAGAGAGAGAGAGGGAGGGAGAGAGAGAGAAAGGAAGAGAGAGAGAGAGGGAGGGAGAGAGAGAGAAAGGAAGAGAGAGAGAGAGGGAGGGAGAGAGAGAGAGAGCGAGCAAGAGAGACTAATACACGCGTTAAACTTATAACACCCCGTTTTTGGCGTAGGGCGTTTAATTAAAAAATAAATATAATATATTCACCTGTGATAGGCCTTAATGTACTTGTCATCGAGTTCAATCGCTTTTGTGGCGTCTTTAATGGCGTCCGAATACTTTTCGAGATGGATTTTCGCAGCACTCCTATTACAATAGAGCACCGAACGCTGTTGACTGAACTCCAATGGACATATCTTGAGCGCTACAAACAAACATTATTATTTTTAAGACAACGAGCAATAACTGTGACAGTTTTGTATTTGATAAACTTATATGTGTAATATGTGTATGTATTTATATATAGTATACAAAGGTGTATCACTCAATTGTATAGTTTGTTTAAACCTTTTCTTCATATTATTTTTTACTAGCTTTCGCCCGTGACTTCGTCAGCGTTGAAAAATAAAAAAATTATAAGCAATAAATAACGCTTGACTTCTTGTTGCCATAACACTTTAGCCAGGAATGTTGTGTATCGGTGAGTGAGTAAAGGGGGTAATAACTGCCACCAGACGGCCTGATCTAGACCAAAGCCAACTTTGAAAAGTTCATTTCCAAAATCGACTCTGTAGAATCAGAGCCAACTTTGAAAGACCCCATCGGGGATTTGAAACCGCGAACCCTGGAACGGAGCGTTACAGCAAGCACTCTAGCCACTCATCCGACGAGCTTGTCAAATGTCTTGCATGAATGTGTATGATAAACCATTCATACACATTCATACACATGTTCGTGTTTGATGTCCAAAAGGCCTCAGATAATCTATTATTATAATTTGTAATCTAGCAAATTGTCCTGTCACATAGCTGATGTGTTAATAAATTATATGCAAGAACTTGGGGCTTATTATTTATTAGAGTAAAACAATAATTGCTCAAGATATATGTATGACAATCAGAGTTACTAGCTTGTTAGGAAAAATCACTATAGTAACCGACTTTTCCGGAACCATAGATTATACTCTGTGATGTAGACTCCAACATAATTATTATTTTAAACACTTATTATAATAAATAAATAATAATAAATTCCTACCTTCAGTGTATTTACATTTACTTGTTCCATATTCTGCTTCTCCAAAGGCTTGATTGCCAATTTTCTTAAGTTCTTCTGCCTTTTCTTTCCTCTGAACCTTTTCCTCTTCAGTAAGAACCACTTCTTCATCCTTAAGAGCCACCTCGTCTATTGAATCTGTGCTATCTGCGTCTGAATCATAATTTTTTCCATCATCATCAAAATCTTCCAACTCATTCTTTTCTATTTTTGTTTTACTCTGATTTGAGGCTATATCTGAAAATCATAAAGCAGATGACATTTAAGGTAACTACACTAAAAATTGTTTGGGAAGTACATAATTTAGAGGTTAATTCTTCCATTAAAAGTGATGGTAGTTTACGAACCTAACAAACATGCACACAATTGTAAAATGTGAATATATTGATTTGAATTAAAAAAAAAATTAAAAGTATAAGTATAATTGAAGAATAAATTGAAACAATAGGCAGTTAATGAACCTAGCAAAACTGCACCTAGGTAGTCAAAAAATTATAAGGTGCTAACACAATATATCATTGTAAACAATTGCAAATTAATCTCTCAAAACATTAAAGCTCTCATTAATAGATTGTTATTAAAAAAGAGACAAAAGGCTTAACTTATTCTAATTACACTTACTTGAATCGTCTGCTTCTGCTTTATTTTCAGGTACAATGATTCCTCCCGAGTTGTCTTTATTATCAGTCTGAGTTTGGTCGTCCATTGGAAAAATTTCAAACTGTTCAGTCAACTCCTTAATTATTTCCTCGTTGGAAACTGCGTTATTTGTAACTCTAAGCCTTTCCGACATTCTAATTCTTTTGTTTATGTACTTTTATGAACTAAAAGAATCGTACGTTAAAACTTAATTTAAATTAGAAAATATTAATTTCTACAATGTATAAATTATATGAAAATTTTAAAAACGATGACTTTTCTTTCCCTATAGAAAAATATTTAATATTTATAAAAATGAATGAAATGAAGATTTTCTTTTATAAATTATTATATTCTTTCGTTTTCTTTGGCAGTAAGAGTATGACATTTGTCATTGATGACATTGACATTAAGAAGGTCATTGAATATAACTTTTCAAGAGATTAGTATAATAAATGTGACTTCTTTTAAACTTATATGCCATACAAGTCATAATAGATAGTTTTAACATGTATATTAACCGAACAAAGCCAATATTCAATAACACTGGTTTTTACTCAGAAAATTTTTTAACTGTAATGCAGCCTAGCTGAGAAATATTTTTAAAAAATATAAATAAAAATGTCAAATTGTGGCCTATTGTTCTTGGGTCAGTCAGTGGTAGTGGTTTGACATTGACATACAAACATTACATTCCATTTTACGGTGTGTAAATAAAATGTTGCAATAGTATAGGTATTTAAATAAATATTACAGATAAAACAGGATTACGCGACATTACAATGACATATTAATTTCTTATTTTTAATTCTCTGTAGTTATTAAATTTCTTCTATTGCAACTGGATACAGTTACGAACAATTCCAACTAATGGCACAAATTCCAACTAATACCTACAACTAATTTTAACGTGAAACGGAACTGCTAACCTAAAATTTTTTCAATTCAATTCAATGTTCAAGATCTATCCAATCTAATCATGAAATATTGAATAATTTTTACATAAATCTCGAACACGGCCTGCATTTTATATGTAAAAAAATACATTTTAAACGTACACAGTGACTCGGTGTTATAGACAAGTGATAATACCTCAAAATGTCCTTCAGAAACTTCGTAAAAACTTTCTCAAACTTACGTACGCAGTTTATGTGTAAAAGTAGTGTTTTAGGATCGACTTTTTCCAACTATAGAACAATACGACCTTTATCTACATCCAAATTGGCATTAAAAGAGGAAAAGTAAGTTTAAACAAAATAAATTTTTGCTTATAAATAGTATTTTATGTCATGTCGCTTATCCTAATCTCTCTTTTTTACTCGCAAATTGATTTGACCCTGATTTTAAAAGATAAGTCAATTGATTGATTAGAAAGAAAATACATTATTATTACTTCACAGTTACAATGAATAATAAATATTACTTTTTATTCTTTTCATTACATAATCTAAGTTATATATCCAATGACCAATAGTATCTAATGCATGCTCAAAGTATAGTCGTAAGTAGTAAGTAAATAGTCAAGTAAGTATAGTATAATGCTGCGTTATCCTATTCAAACACCCTAGGTAAGGCCCCTGTAAGTATATTAGTACTGTGGCAACTTCATACTGAGTTAGGGTACAATTTCCTCACATTATTTATTTATTTAATTTGTTTGAATATATTTATGTATTACTTGCTGTTGCCCACGACATCATCCGCGTTGAAAATGAATATATATATATGAATAATATAATGCCTCACATCTTTAATGCAATGATGATGGTGGTATTGCCACTCAAATTTTTTATATTTTTAGACAATCCCTCTAGAACCCAGCATTTTTTCAGGATAAAAACTAAAAAGTTTCCTATATCAATCTAATTTCATTCAAATCTATCCTAATTTCATTCAAATCTATCAAGCCATATTTTCGCATGAAAGAGTAACAAACATCCACCCTTAAAAAATAACATAAATCCTTCAAACTTTCACATTAATAATATAAATAAAATATTAGAGGATCACATCCTCTAGAGTTTCCCCATCCCTTACCTAATCTATCCCTTATCCTTAATCCTACTATGGTTGGCAGTGCACATGCAACACCTGTTGCTTTGCTTGTGTTAAGGTGATGATAGCCATTTACTATCAAGTGAACCGTCAGCCTGTCTGTCAACCTTAACATAAATAAATAACCATGAGAATTTAATCATGCAAAAGTTCCTCATTTGCATTTAATATCTGTGACACCCTTTTTTTTAACGTTGGGAAATCCTAATGAATACCCCCCCAACACTGTGGGGATATGCCGGATTCGTACCGCATAAAACCCAACGAGGTTCCCGTGGTCCCAGGGACATTGTGACTGGTACGCCGGTCATCCTTACGGTCGCGCTGCCCACTCGCGCAGGTTGAAAAAGGGTGAAAAATGCACAACCGTTCGCACTGACTCCTGTTTGACTAGTCGTGGCAGTCGCTGCCCGGGTTGCGGGCGCTGCTATCCGAAAGCTTGTGGCAGCGTCGCGGATACTAGTCGCCTCTGCTAGGTTGCTACTGCCGTGATCCGAATGCTACCTTTACGTCAAGTGAGATCGCAGCCAAGCGCTGCCTGGACTCAATTTAAAAAAAAAAAATAAGTTATATTTTTCTTTTCAGAGTAAAAGTGACATTTGTCCTGTTTGATGGTAAAAAAATAGAAACAGAAGCGAAAGTAGGAGATACACTTTTGGACGTTGTGGTCAACAACGACTTGAACATAGAAGGGTTTGGCGCCTGCGAGGGCACCTTAACATGCTCTACATGCCACGTTATACTAAAACCTGAGGATTTTAAAAGGTAACAAGTTACATTTTTAAGTACATTACATCCATATCTACACTATCCTAAGTCCATTTATATAAAAAAAATCACTTTATGATGCCATTAGAATAAGTATTTTACGCTCTATTCACTGATATATATATCAAGTCACTCGCACACTCTTGTCAGAGTGGTCGTGTTCGCCCTCCATGGTCTCTGTGATGCTTCTCCGCTTTCTCCTATTTGTGGTGTCACGAGCAAACTGTACCACAGTAGATTGGGTTGGGCATTTTATCAAGTCTGTCCAGCGGGTAAGCGATCTACCTCTTGGGCGTTTGCCCTCCACCCGACCCTGAACCACAAGTCGTTCCATTGAATTTTCCTTCCTGGAGATGTGGCCAAAGAACTTCAGTATTCGTAATCGACGAAAGCCTGTCCTTAACTTTAAGTTCATTCACTGATATACTATTTAAGTCCTATCAAAAAAAAAACAAAAAAGTATTGTGCATAGTGAATAATTTGCTAAATGTGACTTAGGATAGTTTGCTTCTGATATAATTTAAAAAATAAATAACATTAATAATAATAAAATAACTTCCATTAGAATACCAGAAGAAGCCACCGATGAAGAGAGGGACATGTTGGATCTAGCTTACGGACTAACGGACACATCCCGCCTGGGATGCCAAATCACTTTGACCAAAGACTTAGATGGACTCGAAGTGAAAGTGCCAGAAACCATAAACGATGTGAGGAGTTGATGACGGTCCACCTCGACAACTATTCCAATGAGTTCGATATAACTATGTTTAGTCGGAGATAGTGTCCAACCGAAGCTTCGGCTTCAGCCAATAAAACCAAAAGCTTTCTCTGAAGATTTTTAAATAAATAAATGTTTAATTCGCATTATTTCAAAATGTTATTATTTTTGACAAATAAATTGCAGTAATTTTTTTTTTATCATCTAGATCAACTTGTAGAGATGATTTAAATTACCTTTCTATATTATACAGTCGATGTAAACCTTCAATATTAAAGTTTTAAAATCATTTATATTATTAAAATTGTAGCTTGTAGCAAATCTTGAGCAAAATTTGTTAGAGCTTTTAAGCTTTCGGATTCGGTCAAAAATTTACATTTAATCGGACACTTACAATTTGTATATTTGGGGGTACAATTAATATTTAACTAAGTAGAGTTTTAAATATGACAGTGTTTTATCATAAGATTATTTTAGATATATTGTTGTTTTATATATATATATATATATAAGTTAAATAAATGTATTTTTTTTTATGAAGTATAAGGGAGTTATTTTATATTGTTTTTTTTTTCTTTTTCCTTGTCCCATGTTACAGACGAAAGATTGCTATTACTCTTTTGTCAGGCGTTATTTTTTTTTTAATTTTATACGATCCCACAGGAACAGTATTTTTTTTTTTCTGTATAAAAGGTACCCTATGTCCTTTAATGTATCTTTGAGTTGAGAACATGTATCTAAAATTTTAAATTTCATAATGATTGGTTGAGCGGTTAAGGCGTGAAACGGTAACAGACAGACAAACAGGGTTACTTTCACATTAAAGATCAGGATTGCCAGGCTTTGAAATTTGCCTATATTAAAAAAAAATATTTTAGCACCAGCATTTCACGTCATGCCCAATCATTAAATTTTTAATTAAAGACATTTTTATGGAGATTTTTTTTTTATTATAATTGACTTTCTAGTTTAGTAAGCAAGATTGCAGTAGAAATGAAGTTGTACATTTTTTTTGTAACAATATCCTTAACAATATTCTGTTGTTGGTCAAGTAAGTAGATTTTTATTTATTTACTTTTTTTTTTTCAAGGGATCTTTAGGTGTGATTACCTATGGTTTGAGTCAGTTAGTAAATACGATTTAATTTTTTAAATATGAAAGAATTTAATGGAATCGAAGTCATTCAACAAACTATAGTTAAAATTATAAACTAAGTCGGGGACTTTCTATTGAGCCCAAATACGCCCAAATATCTGCTGTACAAATAAGTTGCTGAGGAGTTGGGTGTCGCGCAGACTACTTGATGCTGCAGCATCATGTCATGGAAATATCACCGAAGTAACAATAGGTATACCAAATTTCAAATCAGTCGTACCTGTACCTGTAATTGTTAATGAAATTCCTTTGTCAACTAGAAATTGGGCTGATGGTCTTCAAACGTCTGAACAGATCTTCATAAATTATATATGAGAACTAACCCGATCATGTCAGCTTTCAAACAAACAAAAAAAATTGATCAAAATCAGTCCATACGGTTTTACAGACACAAAAACATAATATGTCAAACTTATAACACTCCGTTTTTGCGACGATTTAAAAAAAAAAAAAAAAGCCTAAATTTGAACGGCGTTCTTTCCACAACTGCCAATGTCATACACGCTAAATATTTTTCTTCTAGAAATCACCTCAAGAATTCTGCCTAGATCTAATCATCGGGGACCTCACATTGTAAATTGGCTTTCGCCTCGTATGGGCAACGATCGCCAAGTAATCAGACAAATATTTTCAAACCACATGAATTATCATGGCCGTAAGAATGTGGATAGAACCGGAGAGTCTTCAAATTCGGGATTGTCGTTAACGGCAAACCTTTTCGACAGTAACGGGATGTACATAGTAAAAAACAAGAAAAATTCCAACTTAAGAGAGTACTATAAGCATATAGAAAAACTGAGTCAGTTGAACGAGTACGACAGACGAATCCTAATTGAAATATTAACTAAATACTTCGACAAGCGCGACTTGAAAACCTTAAAAGATATACAGAATGAAATAGGGAAAGATAAAAAATTGTCTAAACCCCAAACTATGTATGAGTTTTCGCAGTTAGTTATATAAATTAAATATTTATTATTATAGAATTTTTATTTAACTTTACTAAATTAAAAAGGTTAGATAGATGCTTGCTTTGATCTAATTCTATACCAGGGATGTTGCAGATGCGGATTTTTGAAGGCTCACGTCCGTGGATGCGGATGTTTGAGATCTTATATAAATATAGTACTTATATGAATGAAGAATTAAAACAATGATACTTAGGCTTTATTGACATTTTTATTAATGAAAATTAGTTTTTTTCTGGATTAGATACGCTACGTCCTTACCTGTATCCATGGCAACGTGTATGCAAAACCATCAATTGGCACTGACTAATGGTACAGGTGGTCCACTGGGATATTTTGGTATCATTTGTACTAGTGGGATAAATCAGTACCATTTGTACCACCAATGGTACTGTCTAATGGTACAGGTGGTCCGAAGGGAAATTTCCGCGTATTGCCCGTGGTCCACTATTACTTTATTATGATTGGTTGAGTAGTTAATGCGTGACATACAGTTACTTTCACATTTATAATACTAGCTGGTGCTCGCGACTTCGTCCGCGTTGAACGATGAAAGGTGCCCTATGTCCTTTCTGGTGTCCCAGACAACGTGTATGCCAAATTTCATTGTGATCGGTTCACTAGTTTTTGCGTGAGAGTCACAAACATCCATACATCCAAACATACTTTCGCTTTTACAATATTAGTAAGTATGGATTATTATTTACTAGGGAGTAGGGATTAATAAATAAATAAAAAAGTCTTCCAATAAAACAATACAACAAAATTTCCCATCATTTTAATTCAACATTTTATTGACATTTCTTCAATATTATGTTCCCATACATCCACGACACCATACAATCCCAACTTTTATTAAAACACAGTGTATATAATATATCAATTTAAATACATAACATAATTATATCACCCATACCATGATAAAAACATCAATCTACTATAACTATGGATTTCGCACGCCACACCAAAACACTACGAACTTTATGGAACGTTTAAAAGTGACATAATAATATGCGTAGAGCATCAACACTTGTCATCTGTCATTTAAAACCAACCGAACGTCTGTCGTTTAAAGAAAATGTGACTTAACGTCAACACATTAGAGTTTAAAATGAATAGTAGAACATGGTCGTTACTACCTTTCACCATTGACTCCGCCGTGATTCCGTTTTAGGCGTACTTTTTATGTGTCGCTTTGGCATTTGTCACGCAAATTCCATAATTGTAGTACTTCGATGGATAAAAAAAAAATTACTAAAACTTACATTCACAAGTAAAAGACAAAATTATAAAAAATTACCCAACGATAAGCGTTCACAAATTAATAAATAATATTACAACAATATCTTGTCTATTAAAAACTAAAACATTATTATATAAAAATTGAAGTTTCTGCTTGTAATGTCAAAAAAACTGCTTTTCACTGAATGTATATATAAAGTATATTTCACTACTTAAGTATTTATAAAAAAAAAACAATTTATAAAATTTTTGTCTGTCTGTTCCGGTTAATCTCCGAAACGGCTGGACCGATTTCGGCGAGACTTTAACTGGCAGATAGCTAATGTAATAAGGAGTAACATAGGCTACTTTGATTTTAGAAAAAAAAAAAATACAAGCATGTGTTCAGAACCACTGAATACCATTTCATAATTGACATAATTATGAAATTATTTTAGTTTTTTAAATTTGAATTGTTTCAATTTTCTATTAAAATCTCGATTATTCAACAAAAATTTGTTAAAATCATCATTTTTTTCAAATTAAACCCAACAAGACATATTAATATATACATACACTCACCATTTATTAAAAATATAATTAAACCTATAAAAAAAATTTGTGCATACTATCAAAACAATTAATTATTGATCGATTGACTAAAAGTCACACTATAAACTAAAATTTCTTAGAACACAGAACAAGAAAGCGTTATTTAAAAAAAAAAAATTTTTCGTATAGCAACAGAGCGTTGCTATTATAACACCATATAATATAATAGCTAGACTGGATGGTGCCAGCGACTTCGTCCGCGTTGAAAAATAAAAAGATATAAACGCCTGACAAAATATTTCTCTAAAGTTTTAAAAATTTTAATATTTTGTTAAAAAAATTTTTTTTCACCAAAAGTAAGAATGGAATTTCAGGATGGAAATATACCCAATAGGGTACCAGCTATATAAAAATAAAGATAAAAAACTTTTATTTTTCAACACAGACAAAGCCGCGGACACCAGCTAGTGTAGTATATTTTGTGACAATGCTATATTTATAACTTACAGTCGTTGTGTCGCTTTGATGTGTCCTAGACTTGCGAAGAAATGCTTATTATCTATTACTTAATATTATAAGAGAAAATATTTGTATTTTTGTTTGTAATGAATAAACTCAAAAATTATTTGACCGATTTTAAAAATTCTTTCAAATATAGAAAGCTACATTATCAGTTAAAAGTTACGCGAACGAAGTCACGTGCAACAGCAAGTCTTATACAGTTATCAGACATTCAATTAATAAGCGCCTTCCTGATTTGTTCTGTATTCTGTGTAAAATTCTAAACCGATACGAAATACGAATATACACAGACCCAAAAACCTCTTTTTTATTGCACTTCACATTTCGTTACTCTGTACACAACAATATTACTTTGTATTTAATTTAAATAGACTTGGCTTAAAGGTCTAGATACCAGGCCATAAAATTACAAAAAAAATCTAAACAGATTTGATTCGTATACCTCTAGCGTTATGATTAAAATGAAAATTTTACTCCCATCAATTTTCATACCACGGGCTTATATATTCAAATCGATTCTTAAGGAGTAAACTCCAAAAAGAATTAAAAATCTGGGAGTGGTCCTAATTATATAAAAAAATATTCATAATTAATATAATAATAATAATAATAATAAAAACAATAATTAATTATAAGTTGAAATAGAAAGACAGCTTTCTATTTAAGTTTCAACTTGTCATTGGACAAACGAATATGAGCTTTGAGACATTTGAAATAGGGTTGAAAAAAAAAATATATTCAAGCGTTTGACATTAGATTATCTTGTGACATTACAGTAGCAACCGGATATAACGACAGATCGGTTTACTACGACTAAACGGCAACATCCCCGCCGAATAAATACCTATACCGAATTAATATTGGTTTTAACGACTGTCCGTTTGTTACGACCAATTTTCACTGTAAGTGGGTACATCTATATATAAAATTCTCGTGTCACAGTGTTTGTAACCAAACTTCTCCGAAACGGCATGACCGATTTTTATGAAATTTTTTTGAGAATAGGTCGTAAACTATTTTTTTATGAGGGTGGGTGGCTCACCCCAAAAGTTTTTTTTATTTATTTTTTGGACAAAAAACAACGTTTGCCGGTTCAGCTAGTGATCTATAACATTGTTAGGAGTTTGCACGAAAATAAATATTTCAAACAATAATATACACGTAAGATTCATTTTAAATGAATATTTCCTTTTTTTTTTTTCAAAAAAACTAACAATAATTTTTTTAAACAAATTTATACAAAAAAACATCTAAACGATAACTACCTACATCAAAATATGTGTGTCGATATATTTTAATAAATAATATTTTTAATGAACTCTCCAATGTGTGTGTGGGTAGTATAGAATATGAGATAAAGTTAAAGTTAATACCCTCCTTTAAAGTTTACAAACATTACAAAAGGAAGAAATTTTAGGAATGATAATTTAAAATATATTAAATTAATTAATTCGATATATTATATACGTATATATACATATACAGGGAGTCCCAAGACTATGCGACATAAAGGAAAAGTACCTACCTACCTCAAATATCTTAGATAGGATATTTTGCTGAAAGAAGACTTTATGTTATTTTTAAAAGTTAGTAATACTGCATTCAAATATTTTCTAAAAATTACTTGCTTCGTCTTCAATAAATAATATTCTTGTAATTTGTATCAAACATTTTACGTTATTGCTTTCTTTTAAGATACTTAAGAAGAATTATTATTTTTTGTCCATTCTTTCGATTGGCATCATAAAAATACGAGTAATTTTTTTTTTTACATTTAAGTCGGTTCGATTCCCAGACGAAAATATTTGAATGCAGTATTACTAACTTGTAAAAATAACATAAAATCTTCTTTCAGCAAAATATCATATACTATCTACGATATTTAAGTTACTTTCCCTTCATGTCGCATAGTCTTGGGACGCCCTGTATACATACACAAATATTATATGTCAATCAATCAATCAATATTAAATGATTGATTGATTGATATGTATACATAAATGCATACATGAACAGCTTCTTCGTTTTTGTCTCGTCGCTGGCAAGGGATAAAGAAAATGCTAACTAAGAAGGTTTCTTTGAACTACCTACCTACCTATCTAATGGCAATATGTTTAGCCAAAGTAACGATTTAAAACGATAACGATTTTCGAAAGAATAAAATGTATGGGATGCGTCACGTGATTTAGCGACAGCATATGTCAATCCCATACATTTTATTGTTTTCGAACTTAACGTTATCGTTTTAAATTGTTACTTTGACTAGGGCCCAAGCTACGACAGTCTGCCACATGACGCAAGGTGTTGTCGTGCCGCGCGACAATGTGCAACATTTTAAAGTCTTGTAGCGTGCTACAATGTCGCACGGTGTTACTCCCGCGTAAAAGGGCCTTCAGGTTCTGATACAAGGTACGACAGTTTGCCACATGACGCAAGGTGTTGTCGTGCCGCGCGACAATGTGCGACATTTTTTTAAGTTTTGTAGCGTGCTACAATGTCGCACGGTGTTGTTCCGGCGTAAAAGGGCCTTCATGTTCTGATACAAGGTACGACAGTTTGCCACATGACGCAATGTGTTGTCGTGCCGCGCGACAATGTGCGACATTTTTTTAAGTTTTGTAGCGTGCTACAATGTCGCACGGTGTTGTTCCGGCGTAAAAGGGCCTTCATGTTCTGATACAAGGTACGACAGTTTGCCACATGACGCAATGTGTTGTCGTGCCGCGCGACAATGTGCGACATTTTTTTAAGTTTTGTAGCGTGCTACAATGTCGCACGGTGTTGTTCCGGCGTAAAAGGGCCTTCATGTTCTGATACAAGGTACGACAGTTTGCCACATGACGCAATGTGTTGTCGTGCCGCGCGACAATGTGCGACATTTTTTTTAAGTCTTGTAGCGTGCTACAATGTCGCACGGTGTTACTCCGGCGTAAAAGGGCCTTCATGTTCTGATACAAGGTACGACAGTTTGCCACATGACGCAAGGTGTTGTCGTGCCGCGCGACAATGTGCAACATTTTTAAATCTTGTAGCGTGCTACAATGTCGCACGATGTTGCTCCGTCGTAAATGGTGCTTCAAGGTAATATTCCGTTTCACTTGCACGACTTCACTTCCACCAAACCGAGCGTTAAAAGATGTTAAACATCAAAAATTGCCCATTTAATTAATATTACAAAATAACACACACACACACACTACATTTTGTGTTATCTTGATGACTCAAAAAACTCTTCGGGACATGTATATATTATAATATATTATAATATATTAATGTTTCCGTTGCATTTGCACCGACCGAGCGATAAGATGTTATATATATATATATATCTCTAAATAAATAAATATCTTCACACATTCCACACAGCACCATCTAGTTCCACATTAAGCAACTAATGCTTGTATTATGGATACCAGACAGTTGATATAATACATAGATTACTTTTTTTTTGTAAATACATACATATTATAAATACAAAACATCCATGACTCAGGTGCAAAGGTAAAATGTTAACACAGAAACATTTGCCCCTAGCGGGATTCGAACCCGCGACCGTTTGGCTAACAGCTAGGGTTACTAGCCACTAGACCAAACGTGTCGTCACAACATATATAAAAAATAATCACAAAATATAATGTGAGCTTTTTCTTATGTACTTTAGCTGGATTGTTTTAACCACAATGGAGGGTAGATGTGAGGAGGACCGACTCTATGTATTAAAAAAGTGGCCCCAGAATATCTAGTGTAGTAGCATTGTTGAGTAAATTAGACAAAGATAGATAGATGGAAGTAATAGAAATAGACTAAGATAGATAGAAGACATGCTACGCCTCATTTTAATTGTTTTAGTGGATCATTTTTTTCAATTTGATTGTCATTATGAGTCGGTACTCCTTTATACACCTCTACTCTACCCTCCATTGTGGTTTTTACACAACAAATGTCACCGTGACATCTGTCAAATTTAAATTTTTTTTTTGTCAGCGAAGCGTCCTTTCAGGCACATAATTTCGTTACTCTTTCTTCACTTTATGTATGTACATACACACATGTATTATTATTATTATTTTCTTTTTTATTGAATTATTTAATTATATAACCTAGGCGATTGGTTGCGCGATTGTGCGTTGCTTGCGACAAATCGCTCACCTGTCTGTGCGATTGTCGCACGACTCCTGTTTCACGTTTTCCTTGTTATTATCGAACTGTAGTAGGCATCCTACCGCTCCAAAGTACCTAAGTTAAAAAAAAAATTAAAATTAAAATTGTAAAAAAAAAAAAATTTTTTTTTAATTTTTTTTTAATGTCATGATCGACAGGCCGTCTAACGGTACTCTTGTTGGTAAGTGGCTACCGTCGCCAATATATAACACAAGCAACGTTACGGGTGCATCTGAGACGAATTATAGGAGAGTGTTATATTCAAAGTGAGTTAAGTGAGTCTATAATTATCACAATACAAATTGCAAATATACAACTCACCCTTCGTGTTCGAGGAATAAGGCTTTCAAGGCGCCACCGGACCAGTAGGACATCGCGTACGAAAGCAGCTTCATAGATAGAGGATTCACTCGGAGGAAGTTACCGCAAAACACCACCTGAAAATTCATTGGGTTATTTTTTTTTTTTTTTTTTTAATTATAAGTGCAGCAACCCGCAACTTGGTGGCCTGCGCTACTACACTGGCAATTTTACAATCGACGACGATGATCCACACAATACTAAATAGGCAGCGTACAATACAATGCACGCACGCACCTTGCCACTTGCACTCGGTACAGTTAAAAAATCTTGTTGTTAAAAAATGGTAGTTCGCGCGCGCGGCAATATTTCACCGTTGGGCTGGCCGATACTCAGGCGTGCGTGTGCGTGTGTGCGTGTGTGTGTGTGTGTGCGCGCTTTTTTTCTCCAGTCGTTTTCACCGGAACGACGTGAATGACAACTGATTAGAGCTGTCATTGTCACTGCGCTAAATCCAAACGTCAATCATCGTTCATCGGTAGCGCGAAATTTGAAATTGGATGAGAGTCCGTTACGGTAACGGAACAATGAGATAATAATATAATATATACAGTGTGGAAAAATAAATCGGACCCTGGAGGTAAAATGAGCCAACTTAAAATCCTTAAGTTGGCTCATTTTACATAAATGAGACATTACTTTATTTTTAAAAAGAAACAAAACTGCATTCAAAGATTTACTAAAAGTCGCTTGCCTCGACCGAGACACGAATCAAAACTAAATTTATAAAACAAACACTTGCTATTATTTTATTATACTAATAGATAGGATTAAGACTAGTTGGTGCCCGCGACTTCGTCCGCGTTGAACGACGAAAGTTACCCTATGTCCTTTCCGGTGTTCCAGACAACGTGTATGCAAAATTTCATGATGATCGGTTCAATAGTTTTTGCTTGAAAGAGTCACAAACATCCATACAATACATCCAAACATACTTTCGCATTTATAACATTAATACGGATATAGTACGGATAAGGCTCGTTACATATTAACATTTTTAAATAAATATTCCAGTGTATTGCATACGCTAGTAAGACTAGTCGGTGCACGCGACTTCGTCCGCGTTGAACGACGAAAGTTACCCTATGTCCTTTCCGATGTTCCAGACAACGTGTATGCAAAATTTCATGATGATCGGTTCAATAGTTTTTGCTTGAAAGAGTCACAAACATCCATACAATACATCCAAACATACTTTCGCATTTATAACATTAATACGGATATAGTACGGATAAGGCTCGTTACATATTAACATTTTTAAATAAATAATCCAGAGTATTGCATACGCTAGTAAGACTAGTCGGTGCACGCGACTTCGTCCGCGTTGAACGATGAAACGTACCCTATGTCCTTTCCGATGTTCCAGACAACGTGTATGCAAAATTTCATTGTGATCGGTTCAATAGTTTTTTCTTTAAAGAGTCACAAACATCCATACAATACATCCAAACATACTTTCGCATTTATAATATTAGTACGGATATAATACGGATAAGGCTCGTTACATATTAACATTTTTAAATAAATAATCCAGAGTATTGCATACGCTAGTAAGACTAGTCGGTGCACGCGACTTCGTCCGCGTTGAACGACGAAAGTTACCCTATGTCCTTTCCGGTGTTCCAGACAACGTGTATGCAAAATTTCATGATGATCGGTTCAATAGTTTTTGCTTGAAAGAGTCACAAACATCCATACAATACATCCAAACATACTTTCGCATTTATAACATTAATACGGATATAGTACGGATAAGGCTCGTTACATATTAACATTTTTAAATAAATAATCCAGAGTATTGCATACGCTAGTAAGACTAGTCGGTGCACGCGACTTCGTCCGCGTTGAACGATGAAACGTACCCTATGTCCTTTCCGATGTTCCAGACAACGTGTATGCAAAATTTCATTGTGATCGGTTCAATAGTTTTTTCTTTAAAGAGTCACAAACATCCATACAATACATCCAAACATACTTTCGCATTTATAATATTAGTACGGATATAATACGGATAAGGCTCGTTACATATTAACATTTTTAAATAAATAATCCAGAGTATTGCATACGCTAGTAAGACTAGTCGGTGCACGCGACTTCGTCCGCGTTGAACGATGAAACGTACCCTATGTCCTTTCTGATGTACCAGACAACGTGTATGTAAAATTTCATTGTTATCTGTTCAATAGTTTTTGCTTGAAAGAGTCACAAACATCCATACAATACATCCAAACATACTTTCGCATTTATAACATTAATACGGATATAGTACGGATAAGGCTCGTTACATATTAACATTTTTAAATAAATAATCCAGAGTATTGCATACGCTAGTAAGACCAGTCGGTGCACGCGACTTCGTCCGCGTTGAACGATGAAACGTACCCTATGTCCTTTCCGATGTTCCAGACAACGTGTATGCAAAATTTCATTGTGATCGGTTCAATAGTTTTTGCTTGAAAGAGTCACAAACATCCATACAATACATCCAAATATACTTTCGCATTTATAATATTAGTAAGACCAGTCGGTGCACGCGACTTCGTCCGCGTTGAACGATGAAACGTACCCTATGTCCTTTCCTATGTTCCAGACAACGTGTATGCAAAATTTCATTGTTATCTGTTCAATAGTTTTTGCTTGAAAGAGTCACAAACATCCAAATATACTTTCGCATTTATAATATTAGTAAAGTAAGTATAGATTAGTATGGAAAGGGGTTAGAAACGATGAAAGCGGAGGACACACATACCCTCTCGACACTCTCGTTGGAGGCGCACAGGCGCGCTATTGAACCAATGTTGTTTGTGATTGTGACGAGCGTCGCCCTCGCCAAGTCCTCGCGGGATATCTTAGCGCGTCGCTCAGCTGAGCACATCTGAGCGAAGCTGTGGACATTAGCGGAGGAAAAAAAAATTAGGTGTATGTAGAATGATTTTGAATAATTTATATACTTAATTATTATTATTAGTGGGAAAAAAAAATCGTCGCCATTGCACGATCAAAGTTGAAATAATATCTATTATTTATTTATTTATTTATATATATATTTAGTTTATTGGCTATGAAAACACACACTAGGCATGCAAGCCTGTATCGTGTGCTTCATTATATTAATTAAAATAATTAAAAAATTCCAATAATAACAATTTATAAATTATTAAATATAAACTAAATTAATAATAATTAGGTATATATATATATATATAAAAAGTAAAAGACACAATAAATTTAGAATATAAATTGAGGCTATCGAAATCCGTGTGAAAACACACTCTAGGATCCAGATAAAAGGTTCAGATTTAGAGACTGTGGTGGGTAGATGTGAGGAGGACCTACTCCGTGTATTAAAAAGTGATCCCAGAACACCAGTAAATTAAGATGGCGCTAGTGTAGCATTGACGATTAAATCAGACAAAGATATAACGAGGATATTAGCGGAGGAAAAATTAGGTGTCTATAGAATGATTGAATAAACACTTAATTATTATTAATGGAAAAAAGGATATTATCATTGAATAAACACTATTATTATTAGTATTATTATTATTATTGCAACTTCACTATGGAAAAAAAATCGCCATTTCACGATCAAAGTTGAAATAATATCTGTGTGAAAACATACTCTAGGATCTAGCTAAAAGGTTCAGATTTAAAGACTGTGGTGGGTAGATGTGAGGAGGACATACTCTATATATTAAAAAGTGATCCCAGAACACCAGTAAATTAAGATGGCACTAGTGTAGCATTGACGATTAAATCAGACAAAGATATAACGAGGATATTAGCGGAGGAAAAATTAGGTATCTATAGAATGATTGAATAAACACTTAATTATTATTAGTGGAAAAAAGGATGTTATCACTGAATAAACACTATTATTATTAGTATTATTATTATTATTGCAACTTCACTATGGAAAAAAAATCGCCATTTCACGATCAAAGTTGAAATAATATCTGTGTGAAAACATACTCTAGGATCTAGCTAAAAGGTTCAGATTTAAAGACTGTGGTGGGTAGATGTGAGGAGGACATACTCTATATATTAAAAAGTGATCCCAGAACACCAGTAAATTAAGATGGCACTAGTGTAGCATTGACGATTAAATCAGACAAAGATATAACGAGGATATTAGCGGAGGAAAAATTAGGTATCTATAGAATGATTGAATAAACACTTAATTATTATTAGTGGAAAAAAGGATGTTATCACTGAATAAACACTATTATTATTAGTATTATTATTATTATTGCAACTTCACTATGGAAAAAAAATCGCCATTTCACGATCAAAGTTGAAATAATATCTGTTGTAAAACATACTCTAGCTAAAAGGTTCAGATTTAGAGACTGTGGTGGGTAGATGTGAGGAGGACCTACTCCATGTATTAAAAAGTGATCCCAGAACACCAGTAAATTAAGATGGCGCTAGTGTAGCAAATTAGACAGATATATAGGATAGAAGTTATGCTAAACTGGCGCCTTTTAGAAATTGTGTGCCACTTGTGACCACTTTTAGAAAGTTTATTTTATTTTTGGAGGACCGTTTTTTTTTTTTTCAGTTTTATTGTCATTATTATGAGTCATTACCTCTACACTTCATAAAAAGTTTTTTTTTTTTTTTTTTTTTAACGAAGGATATCCATAAGCATATTTCAATAGGCAACACAATCACCATTTACTTCCTCACCGATAACAATTCGATCAAATGAACATTTCGTTCGACAAACGTACGGATCTCTCAGGGACGACCTCTCGAAGAGACCCTAATTTGGACCATAAAATTTTAAATTTTAAATTTGACGTAATATAGACATTTTGTAACGTAGCGTTACTTATTTTATTTATTTTATTAAGTTATATTACCTTATTTGTTTATTTATTTATTTAAGTATTTAAAACCTTATTATTTTTTTTTAAATATATAGAATTGCATTTGACGTTCAATATTCAAAATTTTCAGTTTAGTAGACTTTTTTTTTGTTTCTCTGTCGCTCGCAGAGAGCGGTACAGTTTTTGTGCTGATAATAGCCTTTATTTGCTAGTTCATTTTATTTTAAAATTTTAATTATTCAGTTTAAAATATCTATGTAAAAAAACCCCGGTTTATAAATGGGTACGTATTTCATCTTATTTCTGATGATAGATTGTTGATTAATGTTTTTTTTATTATAATTTGTGTTTTAGTTCATTTTAAATTTATTGTTAATTTACTCATTTAATTCTATTATCTTTTGTTTTTTTTTTTTTTTTTTGTTTAAATATATTTTAAGTGCTAACATATGATTTTTTTTCATTTTTTAGTTAGCTGGCGGACAATTTTTTATTTATTTTTTTATTTTAATTTCATAGCCGATAACGTTATCTTATTTCAATTATTTTCAACGTTTCAATTTTGCACACCAAATGTGATAGTAGGTACATGATGGGACGTTGCATTGAATGGTATTATCTGATTCTGCACCCATGTACAGGCAAAAAAGAAAAAAAAAAAAAAAAAAAAAAAAAAAAATCCTGTCCAAACGACACTGACCTGCTGGCGACCAGGTCGCCGGGCAGGCCGAACCTGGCGTAGTCGCCACCGTATATGTCCCTCACGAGTTTGTCAACGGTGGTGTTGTCCCCGGAGGCGGCCAGCGATATGGCCTCCTCGAAACTGGAACATCCGGTCAGGAGGCAGCACAGGCCCAGGAATGTGCCTCCGCCGAGACTTTAGAATTAGAAATAGAAAACATTTATTTGCATACACATGACACTCACGAATACATATAAAGATAACAAAACAAATAAGATAAAATATTTTTCACTTTAGAATGAGAATACACACTTAAATAAAATCCAATTGAGTGAGCGCCATGGCAGCAAAAAGGTATCTGGCTCAGCATAAGCTGATGCAAAGCACAGCGCTCATTTTACGCCAGTCCTACTTGACAGTTTCACGACAGTCCTACTTGACACTTTTACGCCAGTCCTACTTGACAGTTTTACGCCAGTCCTACTTGACAGTTTCACGCCGGCGGAATATGCGTCGTTATAACACTTATGTAATCTTGTAGGATTTTACTACATTCTAAAAGCAACAGTACACCACTCCGACTAAGTCTTCTAAATACAATACAATTAAACATTTTCAAGACGAACGAGCGAGCGGTCCTTGGTCCATATTGAAATGTCTTCACAACCGTCTCTCACAAATCGACCGTCCCCTACCTAAGTACACTATCGAAAGTGAGAAATATATGCAATATATCACTTCTTTGCTTAAATGGACCTAATTTTATTGTATTTTTTTTTTTACATTACATACATACTTACTTGAAAACCGTCAATTTATTAATACTTTAGGTAATTATGTAACGTACATAATCGAATATTAGAATGAATTTGGCCATAATGTATCGAAAATTAACTTTCTTGTTTATACGTTGCATTGCAACAAACATTGTGGGAAGTTTTGATACTCTACCTCGAAACCGTCGAAGTGCTTGTCAAATGTAATATTGTATTTGTGTGTGTGTGTGTGAATGCGCGCGTGTGTGTGCGTGTGCGCTCGCGTGTGTGCGTGCGTGCGTGCGTGTGCGTGCGTGCGTGCGTGCGTATGTATCTTAAGGGTCGACGATTATTGATGTTAAATGTTGTATAAGTATACCTGTCATTGGAATTCACATCAGACCATGAATGACCGAATGTAAAAACTGTATTATTGTGTTCCATTGTTGTGTCTACTGTTTGTGTACCTCAATAAATAAATAAATAAATAAATCGAGGTTAAAGTTTCACTTTTAATTTTTTGAGACAAGTCGCCACTGAATTGATTTTTCTACTAAATTATGATGCAAAGTTGTGTAAACAAACAAAAATATTAATGAAATATTTTTATTATTTAATTTAAAAAAAAAAAAAAAAAAAGTGAACATATATCTCCTTCTTCCCTTAACAAAAGTAAACTTTTGTGCACTTTTTGCTTTTTAAAATTAACTGTACACAACACCTTTTTCAACTTTCTATTTTTGCAAAATGTGTCTTAAACACGACTATCTTAAGGTCTATAATCATTTATATGGACATATTACCTTCATCAACGCAAAAAATAAAATAAAAAAAAATCCAAAAATGCGACACATCACCTTCATTTATTAAATGAAATTTTTTTTTTTAATTGTTAATTGTTAAATTAGTTAATTTAAATAAAAGTCATTATACATATTTATACGGCTCTGGCGCGAAATGGGAGACGAAAATTTAATTGTCGGATAAATCCGACTGTGGCGGCTCACCTCGTACCGCTCACCCTGTAGTAGTCGTTGGGAGCGTTCACCACCAACACGGAGACTCCGCTTCCAATGTTCACCAGCAAAAAGGGATAAGGGTTCGAGAAGTCGTAGGGCTTCCTCACGTACTGGCTTAAGGCCGACTCTGAATATGGAGGCTGAAAATTTCAATCACTTTTTATAATCATATGTGATCCTTTATTGATTGTGACCATCGAAGTGCTACAACTATGGAATTTGAATAGAATAGAATAGAATAGAATAGAATAGAATAGAATTTTTTTTATTTGCTACAAAGGACATAGATACATATCATATACATATATAAAAACATAAAAGACACACACAAACCGGCTCCAAGTCAGCATAATGCAGGGTTGTAAAAACCTGCGCTGGTCTTCTATTAGAGCCGATGGTGAGGTTACGCACTTATTAACAAAACATAAATACATACATAAAAGCAACAAAAAAAAATCTAAAATAAAACAGTTAAAAATTAATATACAACCTATAAATATATAATACAAAAAAAAAAAAACCACATATTTATACAGACAAGAAAAATATATATATATATTCAGAAGGCACTGGTGTCATTCCGCAGTTGCTCCTCGCTTCTTTGGTGGTCGATTATAATATTTTTTTTTTAATTTATTTCTAAAATTATTAGTACTTTGCGTCAACAAATGCCAAAGCGGCACACGAAAAGTACGCCTAAAACTGAATCATGGCGGAGTCAATGGTGTAAGATTAGTAACGATCATGTTCTACTGTTCATTTTGAACTCTAATGTGTTGACGTAAAGTCACATTTTCTTTAAACGGACAGACGTTTGGTTGGTTTTAAATGACAGATGACAAGAGTTGATGCTCTACGCATATTATTATGTCACTTTTAAATGTTCCATAAATTCATTTTAAACTCTAATGTGTTGTCGTTAAGTCACATTTTCTTTAAACGGACCGACGTTCGGTTGGTTTTAAATGACAGATGACAAGTGTTGATGCTCTACGCATATTATTATGTCACTTTTAAATGTTCCATAAATTCATTTTAAACTCTAATGTGTTGTCGTTAAGTCACATTTTCTTTAAACGGACCGACGTTCGGTTGGTTTTAAATGACAGATGACAAGTGTTGATGCTCTACGCATATTATTATGTCACTTTTAAATGTTCCATAAAGTTCCTAGTGTTTTGTATGGCGTGCGAAATACACAGTTGTAGTACATTGATGATTGTGACTGTCAAGAATTTTTTTTTATTTGAGTCCTAATATTAATATTATAAATGTGAAAGTAACTGTCTGTCTGTCTGTCTGTCTGTCTGTTATCTTTTCAGACCTTAATTACTCAACTGCTGATCAACATTGCAATTTTTCATGCACGAGCACCAGCTAGAACATAATATAGATATAGTATACCTTATCGCTTTGTTGTATGTGGGGCGGTAGTTCGTTTGGGGGCGCCCAATAGTAGCACTCGTGCGGATTCATGGAATCCACGAACAACAGGCCCCCAATCAAACAGTCCAGCTCGTCCAATTTCGCTAGACGCATGTTCACTTCCTTGAAGAGAAAGTAGGGAAAAATTCATTCGAGATGTTTCTACGTTAAGGTCGACAGACAGGCTGATTGATGGACCACTTGACGGTGAGTGGCTACCGTCGCCTATGACACAAGCAACGCCACACGTGCTGCAAGTGCGCTGCAGACCATAGTGAGATTGGGAAATGGGCTATGGCATCCCTCACTCACTCACCGAAACACAACAGAACATAATAAATGCTTTTATTTCACTGTGGTCTTCTGTAAGAGGGTGGTGGCTACCGCCGCCAGACGAACTGCCCAAATGTTGGCGAAATGCAGTGTGCAATACCAAGCTATAATTAAAAATTATAAACTAACCCCCCGACTTTCTATTGAGCCCAAACACGTTATATCTGCTGCAAGTTGCTGAGGAGTTGGGTGTCTCTGGCAGACTACTTGATGCTGCAGCATCAGATCAAGTATACCATGTCACGGAAACACCACAAAAGTAACAGTATACCAAGTTTCACATCAATCGGACATGTGGAAGTTAGTGAAATCCCTTTTTTTTTCCTTTAGGCGTTTGAAGACCATCAGCTCATTTCCTAATTGACGAAGAGATCTCACTAACTTCCACATGTTTTGTGGATGTGAAATTTGGTATAGTGTTGCTTCCGTGGTATTTCCATGACAATGGTAACCTTGACCTGATGCTGCAGCATCGAGCAGTCTGCGTGACACCCAACTCTTCGGCAACTTACAGCAGATATAACTTGTTTTGATTCAATATAGAAATTATATAGCTTATCGACTCTCTCTCTCTCTCTATCTCTCTCTTCAATCGGACACTCATGACGGAGCAATCGTGGTTATGACCTTTTCCATAACTCTTATGGGAAAAATAGGAGCATTGGTTTTCCGTTGCCTTCTGCTCCAGTTTTTTTAGAGATTATTTGAATCTCAAGGCTCCTGTAGCCTCGTCTACTTTAGGTTGTTGAGTGGTTATACAACCACGGAAGTGGATTTTATTCCGACGCCATCTGGCGCGTGCAGGTGACGGTTGTATTGTATAGCTCTATTACCTTAATAAAATCCTCTTCAAACTTGAAAGCTCCGCCGCCAGTGGCGTAAATGGTGTTAACCAAAGCGGCCATTCCCTTGGAACGAGCCAATTGTAGGAAAGCACCCACCTCAGTTGTGGGAAACCTTATGAAGTGCAGTGTACCCTTGCGACCGCGAATTTTCACATTGTCCATCTACAAACGATGCCATATTTGAGACTAGGGTTTATTCTTATTCAATTTTGCAAATTTAATGCCCTTTAACCGCTTGTCGTGCCCCTAAGAGCCTGACTCGTAATTTTTTTTTTAAGAGAAAGCAACTCAATGATTTAAAAATAAACATTATACAATTATATATAAATTTGTTTGTCGTATATATCCGGCTCTGGCGGAATGGACTCGAAAATAATTGTCTGATAAATGAGACTCTGGCGGCTAAAGGGTTAAGGGTTTTTATTAATTTGCCGTTACGCAGGTCCTTCGTAGAAAAAAACTAAAAAAAAAATGTGTCAGCTCCGAAGCACGACTGGAGTTTACTCCTTAATACACATAATTTTGAATTTTGACTTTAAATTACAATTTTGAAAGTGAAAGGTGCGCAAGGTACGTTGCGCAGAAGAGCATAACGCTTTTATATTAATTTTATTCCTCATAAAATGGGCCTTACATGAAAATCAATTCTTAAGGAGTATAAACTCCAAAAGAGTCCTAAAACTTAATAAAAGGTGGAAAACTTGGATTTGTCATACCAACGTAAACAAAAAAAAAAAATCAGTACTACCTCATTTAATGTAAGGCAAAACATCTTGTTTAATTAACCCTTTAACCGCTTGTTTTTGTAGGAATTTTTTTTTAAGAGAATTCAATTATTTAAAAATAAACATTATACAAGTACATAGAGGAATTTGTCGTATATATCCCGGGCTCTGGAGAAATGGACACGAAAATAATTGTCGGATAAATCCGACTCCGGCGGCTAAAGGGTTAGTACGATTTCCATGGACTACGATGGTTAACTTGGAGCCTGCACTGACTGTACAACAGTAAAACAATATTTTCAGAATTGAAGACTGAAGACTGAAGGCTCGAAGGACTTAATATTCACCTGTAAATGCACGTCTCGTCTCCCGGTCTTCCCGTAGGCCGAATTCCTCGTGAGATATCTCCTGATATTCTTCAGTACCTCGGTCTCCTTGTCAAGTTCTCGTCTATTGGTCTCTCGTGGTTCGAAGTAGACCAGCTTAGTCAGTGTACCGCCTATGTCCATTCCGAACCATGGCATGGCTGTCGGATTCAATTTTTTTATTTATTTATTTACTCATATTTAGCAGCTCACCTTACAACGTGTAAGAGTTCACAAATATATTTAAAAAAATTAAATTTCTTTATAACCTATTACAACTAGGTTAGAGTTTTTTAGTGTTAATGTGTGTGTGTGTGTGTGTGTGTGTGTTTAACATGTTAATTTAAAGCATAACATTTCTCGTGATAACGGCGCAAAAACCGGTTGTTATAAGTTTGACGATCCCGATTATGTCAGCTTTCAAACAAAAAAAAAACCGGATCAAAATCGGTCCGTCCGTTTGAGAGCTGCGGATCCACACACACACTCACTCACACACACACACACACGCAGGCACGCACGCACGCACGCACGCACGCACGCACGCACGCACGCACGCACACACGAACACACACACACACACACACACACACACACGTCAAACTTGTAACACCCAGTTTTCGCGTCGGGCGTTGCAAATGGACTTACGTGGCGTAATATTGTCCGGAGGCGGTGATTCGGCCATTTGTGCGCAATTCTCCATACTCAAAACCGATGGCGTCTTATAAGGTACGCGTCGTGTCCTCTTCAGTAACTTGCTCCTGTTTAAAAAAAAAATAGTTATATTTTTATTTTATAATATTACTAGATGTTGCACGCGACTTAGTCCGCGTTACTTTATGAAATAAAGCATATGTTACTCGCTGATAATGTCGCTTTCTTTAGGTGAAAGAATTTTTAAAATCGGTCCAATAGTTTTTGAGTTTATTCATTACAAACAAAAATATAAAAATTCAAACATTTTCTCTTTATGACAAGCTAAGCTATATAATCAGCGAGTAAGATGCATTGAATAGGCTCTGATTTGTATTTTTGTTTTTAATGAATAAACTCAAAAACTAGTGGACCTATTTTGAAAATTCTTTCACCAATAGAAAACTACATTATCAACGAGTAACATTGGCTATATTTTATAACGTTACGCGGAACGAAGTCGCGTACAACAGCTATCTATACTAATATTATAAAGAGAAAAGATTTGTATTTTTGTTTTTAATGAATAAACTCAAAAACTAGTGGACCGATTTTGAAAATTCTTTCACCAATAGGAAACTACATTATCAACGAGTAACATTGGCTATATTTTATAAAGTTACGCGGAACGAAGTCGCGTGCAACAGCTATCTATACTAATATTATAAAGAGAAAAGATTTGTATTTTTGTTTTTAATGAATAAACTCAAAAACTAGTGGACCTATTTTGAAAATTCTTTCACCAATAGAAAACTACATTATCAACGAGTAACATTGGCTATATTTTATAAAGTTACGCGGAACGAAGTCGCGTGCAACAGCTATCTATACTAATATTATAAAGAGAAAAGATTTGTATTTTTGTTTTTAATGAATAAACTCAAAAACTAGTGGACCTATTTTGAAAATTCTTTCACCAATAGAAAACTACATTATCAACGAGTAACATTGGCTATATTTTATAAAGTTACGCGGAACGAAGTCGCGTGCAACAGCTATCTATACTAATATTATAAAGAGAAAAGATTTGTATTTTTGTTTTTAATGAATAAACTCAAAAACTAGTGGACCGATTTTGAAAATTCTTTCACCTATAGAAAGCTACATTATCAACGAGTAACATTGGTTATATTTTATAAAGTTACGCGGAACGAAGTCGCGTGCAACAGCTATCTATACTAATATTATAAAGAGAAAAGATTTGTATTTTTGTTTTTAATGAATAAACTCAAAAACTAGTGGACCTATTTTGAAAATTCTTTCACCAATAGAAAACTACATTATCAACGAGTAACATTGGCTATATTTTATAAAGTTACGCGGAACGAAGTCGCGTGCAACAGCTATCTATACTAATATTATAAAGAGAAAAGATTTGTATTTTTGTTTTTAATGAATAAACTCAAAAACTAGTGGACCTATTTTGAAAATTCTTTCACCAATAGAAAACTACATTATCAACGAGTAACATTGGCTATATTTTATAAAGTTACGCGGAACGAAGTCGCGTACAACAGCTATCTATACTAATATTATAAAGAGAAAAGATTTGTATTTTTGTTTTTAATGAATAAACTCAAAAACTAGTGGACCGATTTTGAAAATTCTTTCACCTATATAAAGCTACATTATCAACGAGTAACATTGGTTATATTTTATAAAGTTACGCGGAACGAAGTCGCGTGCAACAGCTATCTATACTAATATTATAAAGAGAAAAGATTTGTATTTTTATTTTTAATGAATAAACTCAAAAACTAGTGGACCGATTTTGAAAATTCTTTCACCTATAGAAAGCTACATTATCAACGAGTAACATTGGTTATATTTTATAAAGTTACGCGGAACGAAGTCGCGTGCAACAGCTATCTATACTAATATTATAAAGAGAAAATATTTGTATTTTTGTTTTTAATGAATAAACTCAAAAACTGCTGGACCGATTTTGAAAATTCTTTCACCTATAGAAAGCTACATTCTATATTTTATAAAGTTACGTGGGACGAAGTCGCGTGCAACAGCTGGTGATAAATAATTCAAATAGTTCCAAGCAATAGTTAGTGCTCACCTAAGGATGGTCCTTGGTAATGCGGCTGCTAGCGGCCTAGGGCGCCTGTCACGGCCGCAAGCCGCTAGACACCCTTCACAACGGTGTAGACGCATCTGAAAAGAAGATATCGTCGTGTCAAAAAAATCCTTATCAATCAATCATATCTAAATAATCTAAATCTCTCGCTAAGCGACCGGTGTGGCCGCGCTCATAATATGGAGTATGTTGGTTCATTAGGATGATTCATCTATTAGCTAAGCGATCAACTAACCTCTTGCCGCTAAGCGTGCCACCTGCGGTGTGGCCTTAACCTTAGTATGGAACTAGATTGCGCTGTGTGAAATGTGTGGAAGATATTTATTATTATTATTAATTTGTAATCCAAATTATTTCAAAATACATTTAACTTTTACTTCGACCTTGTACTTATAACACTCGACGTAAAGAGAACTCAAGCAAGACAAAAATAATAGGCTCGACGTAAAGCGAATAAAAGCGAGACCAAGCACACGACTCGACATAATGGGACTGTAGGGCAAAAATTCCCGTGTCTGGCGGCAGTAACCATCCCCTTACATAAGACCACCGTGAAACAACAGCATTTGTGTGTTCGGTGTGTCAGTAATGGATGCCAATGCCCAATCCCTTATCCTTAATCTTACTATAGTCGCAGCAAACACCTACCATCAAGTGTACTTGGTTTTAGGTCCGCAAACAGGCTGACCTGTTTGCGGACCTAAAACTTATGTCTAAAAGCTATGCATTACGCGTATAAAAACCTCAGTTTTTTTAAAATAAATAATGTCACACTTCGACAAAACATTAACGGAACACTTATCAATGTGAACACGCCTTTATCTCTTCAGTGTAGAGTTGAAATTGATCTGTCGACGCGTGATCAAATTAAATACAATGGGCTGGTGTGGGGCTTCACGTCGTCTTGATAGTGTTTAATTGTTTTTATTCATCAATGTCAAATGTCAAAAGTCCACCGTGTGTAGGTACTGTGAGTGTTAATGATACGATATTGGATCTAGGGTTCGGTTGTGGAGAAACCGAAAATTTTCTTATATTTCTTAAATCTAGATTCAGTCTTAAATAATTCTGAGACGCCCTTTAACCGCTTGGTTTTGTAAAAAAATATTTTGTTATATAGGTAGTGTTCTCAAAATATTTGCATACCCCAAAGGGTAGATTGTAGTGAGCCTTATTCATTATAAAACCATTTTAATTACCTATATTCAGCAAATAAATTATTATTATTATTACTATTAATTTTATAAATGCGAAAGTATGTTTGGATGGATGTTTGGATGTTTGTAACTCTTTCACGCAAAAACTACTGAACCGATCACCTAAGAAATTTTGCATACACGTGGTCTGGGACACCAAAAAGGACATAGGGTACCTTTCATCCAGAAAAAAAGGACTATTCCCGAGGGATAAATAAAAAATAAAACCTAATGCCTGGCCAAAGTGTTATAGCAATACGAGATCAAGCGTTATATTGCTTTTTTTTTTAAATTTTCAACGCGGACGAGGTCGCGTGCAACAGCTAGTAATTTACAATTTTAGCTTGTCGGTGTTTAATATTCTTCCGGACTATATTGTAACGTACGGACGTAGTGTATAATGTAAGGACGGAACCCATACAATATAAAAGCCGGATCTCGATTAGCCAACGTTGTTATCTTGGACAATAAACACGCCATTTTTTTAAGCACCTTGATCCAATTTAAATTGCTAATAAAATGTATGACGATTAGCCACAAATAGATAAACAGCTTATCACCATGTCACAATAATGTACGAATGACAGATTATCCTTTTTTACCATGTGGCAACAACGAAATTGGGAAAATTTATTTGCACACCCAAAAACGCGATGATCTCAAAAACTACTGAACGGATTTTAATGCGGTTTTCATCTGTCAACAGAGTGATTCCCCAGGAAATGGGTGTATAATTAGTTAAAATTTTGTGTAAATTGTTTGATTAAAATATGACGATGAATGTTGAAGTGTCGAAAACAATCAAGCCGTCTGAGAGTTTCAGATAGAACAAAACAATGTATGGTGGGATTGTTTCTCTTTTATAGGTCTATAAAAAAATCCACGATAGGATATGTCCATCTTTTAAGGTCATATACCTTCATCTTTTTTTATCTTTTACCCATTCTAAATTCTAAAAAATTATCACAAATTATGTGGTATTTGGAAAAGCTATTTAGACGGAGACATTATTAATCATTATCAAATTAAATAATTTAGTTACCTTTAGCATTACATACGACTCATTATAATAGCCCGTTACACGATACAATTTAAATTAATTTACAGGAACATATATATTTAGTTTATTGGCTATGAAGACACACACTAGGCATGCAAGCCTGTATCGTGTGCTTCATTATATTAATTAAAATATATTAGGGATTATCATAATTTAAAAATTACGCGCGAGAAAATAAATTCAAGCTGTCTCGCGACACCGCGACGCGCTCGCTCCGCCACTGTCGTGCAAAAATTGCACGCGTGCGAAGACGGGAGAGGATCGCTAGTGTAAAATATTTTAAAAAAAACCAAGTTTTCCAATTGTCAATGCATAATTACTGTTACAAGCGTAACAGGTTCCACTGCAACACTGTGTGTGTGTGTGTGTGTCTGTTTCTAAGTGTTCCTATGGAATATCAATGCTAGCCTATGCCAGCAAAATGATAAGTAGGAACCCTTTTATGATTTAAACATTTGCTGTTACTGTTTTATTTTTGTTTAATTGTATGTTTTTTTAAGTTACAAATAAATATTGATTGATTGAATAGTTTTTCTATACTAATATTATGAAGAGAGATTTGTATGTTTCTAATGAATAAACTCAAAAACTACTGGACCGATATTAAAAATTCTTTCACCCATAGAGAGCTACGTTATCAGCTATGTATCAACATTGGCAATATTTTATAAAGGTGCGCGGGCGAAGTCGCGTGCAACAGCTAGCATAAGAACTAATAAGAAGGTAATGTTTGAATGTATCTTCGACTGATCAGACTTAAAAAATTCTTTCACCAATAGTTAGAATACAGTATCAGTATAGATCTAGGCTATATATTATATAGGTTACTAATTGATTATAATAATATGTAAGTTGATTTAGGTATTTGTATTTTTGATCTCATTGACATTTGTTAATTCATTTATAATTTAATTAATCAAAATTAATATTGTGGTTTCCTATAATTTAAATTCACACTTGTGATGTTCCTCTCTGTGAGTGTTGTATACTGTGATTAAGTATGTATTTAGTTGGTAAGCCTTTTTAAATAAATAAATTAATATATAGTAAAATGAAAAGGCTTTTACGTGGTAATCAAATTCGCAAAGTAAGTAGACGAAAAAAGGGAAGGTTTCTTTGTCTAGCTTTTATATTTAAGCCACAAATACTAATACATGTAAAGTTAGTTGTAAGAGGTAATCATGAAAACTAATCATTCTATCACCAATAGAGAGCTAGATTATAAGCGAGTAACATAGGCTACATTTTATGAAGTTACGCGGACGAAGTCGCGTGCAATAGCTAGTAATATATATTATACTAACTAACTTTTGCCCGCGACTTAATCCTTTAGCTGTTCAGTCTTTATTGCCAAGCATATATTTGATGACAGGCATTTAATATTTTAATTTTTATATTTAATCAGAAAAAAAATTCTAATTTTATATTAATTTATTTTCAGAAAAAACATGACAAAAAGACAAAAAATACAAAAAAAAAATCTGTTCATCCAATCGCTACTAACTTCACCGTCACATGGTGCCTGAAAATATCATCAAAATCGATTGAGAGGTTTTTAGAGTCCATAGGGGACATATTACATATTGTTAACCTAATGTGGTACACATAGAGCCCAAGTAGATAGGTCGTGGGCAGCGCGGTAAGGGGGAAGGGGATAGCAACACGCCCGGGCATTCGGTGTACGAACAGCGAGTGAGACGGTAGTGGTAAATGGTGGATAGTGTTAAGTTTATGTAATTACAGTATAAGTTAATGATTGTAGAATAAACCATATAAGTGAAGAAGAATTGACTTTTAATTTATCATCTAAGAAGGCAAAAGTTCAGAAGTTGGATCGAAGAGAATATACAAAATTTTCTCGACACGCTCACAACTAGTAGACACGTAAGTTGAAGTTAAGAAGTTATACTTATTAAAAATATATAGAGAGAGAGAGACGGGTTCGAAATTGAGTATTTTTTCAGATTTAAAACCTTGATAAGATAAACATAGGAAGTGTGTTTATAACTGAAATTTAAATTTATAAATTAATTTATTCATTTATTTATTTGTGAGACCAATATTTCTGATGTTTAAACACAATCGCGCGTCCCGAACGCATGGAATGCGATCTTATCGCGAGGGATCATGATAAAGTAAACAAAACTTGAGACATGCAAGAAATATTAGTAACAAACCACTTATGACGAAGGTCGGGTTTAGTTTTTATAACACTGCGTTTACATACACATCCCTAACCAATGTGTAAAACGTGTTGGTATCCTTTCTTTTATTTTGAAATTTATGTACTGTTAATAACGACTTGATCGTTTAGACTAATTGGTGTCGAAATCAACCCTTCTTGTACTATCCTAAGGCAAGGCTGGCCGCTTTGGAATAATTCATAATATTTAGGTAATCCTAATCCTAATAATTCATACGCATCGTAAAATATTATATAAAAATAAAAGGAAAAGGATATTGCCGATTTTGGGAAGGATATTAATTACGAACCGTAATAATAAAATTCACTAATAATATCAAAGATTAAGAAAAACATAGATTTACAACTCGAATGTTTTAGCAATGGACCTGTACCTTGTTATATCACTTTCAAAGAATAAATACGATAAACGTTCCCCATTAATTGTATGTTATATATTTTTTTTGTAGTCCTTTGGGACTAAAAAAAAAAAAAAGTTTCCCAAAATTTTGCGGTTAGCAACAATCGTGTCGAATAATCTAGCTCTGCAGATAATCTAGTTTCACTTATAAATTACTGTATCAAATATATATAAGATTGATAGTAAACTATCACTAATTCTATAATTTGCAAGTTTCAGGAAAGCCACAAAGCCGATAAGAGAAAGACCCTAGGTGGAGGGGCAGTTGATGGACACCCAAATTAGAGGGCATTGAATATGGAGTGGAGCATGCGCGCGTTTCGATCAATGTCGGAACCGGTGCCGCATGACGATCAAAGGAGACCCAACTATGAGGGTATAGGTCGTGATAAGGACCCAAATCCTTATCATGATTGGAAATTCGTGTGTCTGGTTCGAGGATAGAACCAGTGTCACACACGGAACAAAGGAGATCCAGGTTTGAGGATCATGGGACATCTGGTTCGAGGATAGAACCAGTGTCACATACGGAACAAAGGAGATCCAGGTTTGAGGATCATGGGACATCTGGTTCGAGGATAGAACCAGTGTCACACACGGAACAAAGGAGATCCAGGTTTGAGGATCATGGGACATCTGGTTCGAGGATAGAACCAGTGTCACACACGGAACAAAGGAGATCCAGGTTTGAGGATCATGGGACATCTGGTTCGAGGATAGAACCAGTGTCACACACGGAACAAAGGAGATCCAGGTTTGAGGATCATGGGACATCTGGTTCGAGGATAGAACCAGTGTCACACACGGAACAAAGGAGATCCAGGTTTGAGGATCATGGGACATCTGGTTCGAGGATAGAACCAGTGTCACACACGGAACAAAGGAGATCCAGGTTTGAGGATCATGGAACATCTGGTTCGAGGATAGAACCAATGTCGCACACGGAACATGGAAGATCCAGGTTTGAGAATCATGGTACATCTGGTTCGAGGTTAGAACCAATGTCGCACACAGTGCAAGGAAGATATAGATTTGAAGATCATGATACGTCTGGTTTGAGGATAGAACCGATGTTATCAATTGGACAAAGGATGACCACGGTTGAGGGTCATAATCGAGACGTTGGGACCGAGGACTGGAGAACTCATGCATCGTGTGCGAGGTCAGAACCGATTCTTGAAAGATTTAAAAAAAAAAAAAAACACATGAAGGGACCGCTTACCGAAACAGTAGTAACGAGCGCAATAATGAGGCACCTAGACGGCTTCGGTATCAAGATCAATCAGACAATTCGGATGAAGAGCTTAGAGGGACGCAGAGGAAGACACGGACGACAAGGGACCACAGCATTTCGTCAGAGGTTAAGGCCGAGACTACTCATCTAGTACCCAAGGAGAAGATAACGCAGGAAGTGTCAGATACAAATGAAATATTAGATAAGTTCCTTAGTATTCTAAATGAAGTCAGAAATTCGGATAAACCTAAGTTAACTTTTAATAGTAATGTGATTCCCGAGTTTAATCCAATGTCAAAGGAACAAACGATCCTTACATGGCTAACCTAATTAATCAACTACCTAAAACATTAAAAAGCGAAATTTCTACAATTAACTACAGATAAATATAATTATTAATAACAGTACATTTATTCGTAAACAAGCAAAATTTACTTATTATCTTAGACATATATTTCAATTCTAAAATTTTAAAGTAATTATTGAAGAATCCAAAGTATGCTTGAGCGTCAACAGAAGGTTTAATCAAGCATAATAGGAATGATTAACTATGTGCATATATTCATATTATCTGTCTGTATTTTGATAATATCTGTCCGTATAGGTATATTTATAAATATCTGAATGTATATATTCCTAATATGAGCATGGTGTGCAGTAAAACTCTAATGAGTTTATGTTTACACCATTGTAAAACTAAGCTTAACATTATGCTGTATATATAATAATAAAGTTAATAAAAATAAATAAAAAAATAAAATCAAAAGTAGAGGAATGTGCCGAAATATACGGCTGGGATAAAAGGGCCACTAGATTATTCATTGCCAAAACTAAGCGGGGTCGCAAAAACTTGGTATCAGGGACCACCATCTCTATTGCTTAGTTGGACTGAATGGAAGACAAAGTTAATACAATCTTTTCCCTGTCGTGGGGATTATGCCGAACTTCTGACTGACATGTTAGCGTATAAGGTTAAATATGGAGAGTCAGTAGAGCACTATTATTACGCAAAGGTCAATCTGTTACACCATTGTAGGATCGGTAGTCGGCAGGCAGTCGATTGTATTCTGCACGGCGTAGAGGATCGGGCTGTAAAAGTAGGTGCGCAAGCAGCACAATTTAGTGAACCCGAACAAGTTTTGAAGTACTTCAAAACTGTTAAGGTTGGGCTAGGAACTCTAGTGACATTAATTAATTAATTAATTAGTGATTAATTAATGACATTAATTAGTGATTCTCTGTAGAGAATTGTAATTCATTAAATGTTTTAGTAATTTAATGGAAACTTTGCTGATTTATGTTTTTTTGTATGTATATTTATGATGTGTGGCGAGATATTGTATGTTTCCCTAATATAAATAAAAAAATAAAATAAAATATCAACTAAGGCCAAAATGAATCGATAAACAAGTAAATAATTAAACTTGAGACTGTTAACACAAGGATACGTTGCGTTAACTGCAATGAAGTGGGTCACCCTAGTTTTAAATGTGAGAAACCTATTATAAAATGCACGACGTGTAATAGAATAGGTCACCAAATTCAGGATTGTTTTAAAACAGAAACATAAACATGGAAACTGATAGCCGAAACAGCGATAGAAACGGACGTAAAGCAGGTGGCTAAACTAAACGTCAGCGATGGACAAGAAAACAAACATTTTATTGAAATAAAGGTAAATGGCATACCAATCCAATGCCATGTAGATTTACGAAGCGAGTGCACATAACGCAAAGGAAATTAATCTGCAAGTCTGCTATAGAGAGAACCTACTGATACTCAGTGGTTTGGTGGTAAACACGATATTTCCGCTAAGGGTCGCTGTATGTAAAGTTGAAGTGCGAGGAATAAAGGGAACTATTGATATAATTATACCTAGTCGACGACTATGTACTGGGTAGACCGGTACTACAGGTTGATTTCTAACAATGATGTGGATATACTACCAAATACGATGCGTGCAGTTAATGTTGGCACCGAGAAACAGGTAACGGAAAATGTCTATGTGAAAGGATTGCTCAGGGGACCTGAAGGTGAGGAATATTACCTCTTACCGGGAGGTTACAAATCAAGAATGGAGGTTTAACCTTGAAACTCAACAAGTGCGGTTTCTTGCAGGGTAAACTTTTTGGGCTTCGAAGTGAGTGCAGAAGGAGTAGAAAAACTGATGCAGTTGAAAAATTTGTAAGACCTAGTAATCAACATGAACTACGCCAATAACTTGACCTGTCGGGATTCTTCAGGCGATTCATATAAGGATATGCGGTTATTACTGCACCATTAACAGACTTACTCAAAGAAATCGCGACATGGGAATGAGGTGCAAAACAAGAAGGATCGTTCGTCAAAATCAAAGACATACTTGTGAGACAACAATTGTTAGCATTTTATGATCCAAGGGCCGAAACAGAGCTGCACACGGACGCAAGCAAAGAAGGACTAGCTGAGATCTTACAAATATAGCACGAGAAGGGTATTACAACCGGTTTTATACTTCAGTCGAAAAACCACTGTTGATGAAAGGAAATTTAACTCTTACGAACTAGAAACACTGGCAATTATTGCCTCATTACAACGATTTAGAGAATATTTAGTTGGCGTGCCATTCAAAATAATTACGGATTGTAATGCCCTAAGAGCTACCCTTACAAAACGGGATCTCGTCCCTCGAAGTCCCTCGTTGGTGGATTCAGTTGCAAGAGTACGACTTCAATATCGAGTAATTCGAATATAGACCCGGTTCACGTATGTCGCACGTAGATGCACTAAGTCGGAATCCGATCGATACACATACGGACATATGGACAGTGTTAGATGTATTAACAGTCCAACAAAATACTGAACAAAATTGGATTACCGCGGTCCAAACAGCCGACGATGACGTCAGAAAAATCAAAGAGATCCTCAGTAATCCTGAATCCACCCAAACATCTGACATACAAAAAAACTGCAAGCCTATAAGCGGACGTGTTTACCGCATCGTTGGTAAAGAAATTAAGTGGCAGATATTGATAAAAGGATCACGTTGACATTGGACATATGAGGTTCGAAAAAAAAACATGGCACCGTATACAACAACATTACTGGTTGGCGAAAATGCGTCGCTTTATTAAGAAATATGTTACATCTGTCTCGAATGTGCTTACCACAAGACTTACGGAGGAAAACGCGAAAGCAAACTTCACCCAATCCAAAAAAGTTAACATACCCTTTCACACGGTAGACGCCGACCATTTGGGACCAATTGTGAAGAGCAAGAGAGGGAATTTCTATTTTCTCGTACCGATTGATGGCTTTACCAAAGATATAAATATTACCTCAGTCAGAAATACGAAATCGACAACCACAATCAGTGTAAAAGAAACACATTAGCTACTTTGGAGTACCAACGCGGCTTATAATTGATAAGGGATCAAGTTTTACAAGCAAAGTGTTTTAAGATTTTATATCCTCTTGTGGTAGCAATCATGTTGAAAACGTAGTTGCAACACCCAGAGCAAATGGACAATACGAAAGCTTCAACAGGACCATTCTGAATGCCCTCTCTTCCTCATCCCACGGTAAAAACGAAAAAAAAAGCTGGGATGATCATGCCTACAATATTCAAATTGGTGTTAATACCACAAAACATACAACTATACAAAAGAGTCCTTAGGAATTACTATTTGGGTTTAATATAATAAGTAGAGCAGAGGGAATATTGAGCTCAATAATTAGCAAAACGTCAAAAAAAAATCCCTGAAGAAAATTTGGATAGTTTAAGACACGAGACTAGCAAATAAATAAATAAATAAAAACAACAAATAAAAGATGCAGAAAGATTTAATAAGCATAGGAAACCAGCAAGGATGTACGTAGAAGGTGATCTTGTTCGAGTAGAGACACAAATACCACACAGTGGTAAATCCCAAAAACTGGTCTGCAAATACCAAGGGCCTTACCATCTAATAAAAGTGCTCCCTAATGACAGGTTCGATATTGGAAACACCCCTCTAACACGTAAAAATGGCCGAAAGTATGATTCAAAAGAACATGGATGAACTTCAAAAGAAACTTTGAAAGTAGCTCCGATGATTTGGACAACGACACGGATAATTAATTGTTAATTTAAACAATTATAGCATTAAACTAGAGTTATATTTCCTATGGTTACTTCATGTTGATATATGATAATTATTTTACTTTATTCTATGTTATATTATAATTACTATATGACATAGTTATAAACACCAAAAAAAAAAGAAGGAAATAGAAGATATTCATCACACCTACTAATAAAAAGGGTTACACTGTATTTAGAATAACTTTAATAAGTTTTTCAATATGTTTAATATTAATCTAAGGAAGTAGGTACTTAAGAAACTATGTTAGTGCTACTATTTGAATCAATAAGTTACTATTAGTTTTTTCTCTCTCTTATTATTTATATATATTTTTTGTATGTAACATATATTAATACACAAAAAAAAAAAATAAGCGAAGGGACTCGCTCCGAGCAGGATGGCCGAGCTGTTAACCTAATGTGGTACACATAGAGCCCAAGTAGATAGGTCGTGGGCAGCGCGGTAAGGGGGAAGGGGATAGCAACACGCCCGGGCATTCGGTGTACGAACAGCGAGTGAGACGGTAGTGGTAAATGGTGGATAGTGTTAAGTTTATGTAATTACAGTATAAGTTAATGATTGTAGAATAAACCATATAAGTGAAGAAGAATTGACTTTTAATTTATCATCTAAGAAGGCAAAAATATATATATATATATATATATATATATATCTATTTTTCTTATATTGTATATCCTCTATATCTATATCTAATCTACATAATATTAGTATCTAAGATAATAATTATATAGGATAAATTCTATTTATTACTACATAAGACATAAAAAGCCAATTTAAACAATTGATTATCACCAACCTGGTGTATAGTTATGACACCTGTATGTTCCGTCATTCTATTCTATCTAAATATAAATTATTAAGTACCACTAATATCACAGACTAGAGAAAATTTACAAAAAAAAAAAAAAAACAATCACACTGTATCACTGATCATCGTCGGTGTCCAAATCGTACATTCCCGAAAGTTTTTCCAATAAACACCCCAAGATGTAATCGAAGATCTTATAAAAGAATATATTGTAATAAATTAATATCCAAGCGAGCTCGATTAGAAATCTCAAATCGAGCATCGAGCGCGACCTAAACACGTCCGTCCGCGACGACAGGCGCATTGCAAATGACAAAAGTTGACGTGACGTTCTAAATACGAGAAAGGGTTCGCCGATTGATAAGGTAAGGTTAGAGCCACTTACGCGGAAACTGTACATATTATCAATAGCGAAATAACGATGGTATCGCTGCGGTATCTAGGAATTGAAAGAAAATCATACCGGATATGTTTACTAGATAGCAATCTTTGAGAGACAATATAAATAATATACTAATGTTAATAAAGTGAGAAGATTTTGTATGTTTGTAATGAATGAACTCTTAAACTAGAGGACCTATTTTGAAAATTCTTTCATCTATCTATAGAAAGCTACATTATCAGCGAGTAAAATAGGATATCTATACTAATATTATAAAGAGGAAAGATTTGATTGTTTGTTTGCATTGAATAGGCTCCGAAACTACTGGACCGATTTGAAAAATTCTTTCACTGTTGGGAAGCTATATTATCAGCGAATAACATAGGCTATATTATATTTTCAAAAAAAATTAGGGTTCCTTACTAAAATACAAATAATGTAATCCAAGATGTAAAAAAGTGACCTAAAATATTCCTTATATCGCGTGCGCTGCGAAAACTATTGATGATAGAACAAAATAATGTACTAGGACTTTGCAAAACACATCATTATCTACAAAAAGTGTCGCGACAGCATATGTCTGACTATTATAGTTATGCCAAAATAAATGTTCTTTTATTTTAAAAATTTAATTGAAATGCCGCCGCTAGAAAAAGCTTTTTATTTGCATCTTGGTATTAATCCTTATCAAAATAAATTACTTCATATTCAAGACTGCTTCAATACCTTTTATATTCAATTCGGATATTCCATGTAAGTATAAAAATGTAAGTATAAGAAAAAAGTCGCGCCACTTGGGTACGGGAGAGGAGTCAATGTTAAGAAATAAAAGTGCTACGCAGCTCACTCGCGCGGTCGGCTCCCTACGCAGCGGTCGTGTGCGGGATCGAATAATTTTCGTTAAATACCCGTGCGAAGCCGGTGCCGTATTTTATAAAGTTACGCGGGCGACGTCGCGTGCAACAGCTAGTAATGAATAAACACAAAATCTACTGGACTGATTTTAAAAATTCTTTCACATATAAAAAGCTACATTATCAGCGAGTAACAAATAGGCCATAGTTTATAAAGTTACGCGGACAAAAGCTAGTGTCATCTTTATGCAGTTTCATAAAGCCAATAAAATCTATTGCGTAGTTTAGATATCGTGGTTGCATGTCATAAAATTAATGTATTGATATCAAATGTTTTGATCTCTTTGACCTGCTCTTTGTACGTCTGCAACGTTTAGAGTAATAATCTGTGGTACTTTCTTCCACGTACGGGATGCACCTAAAGATAAATTCAAAGGTCTGTTTACGTGTATTATCTCAATATGTCAATCTGGTCAGACATGCAAATATATGTGCATATAAGTGCATTTACGTACTTCGACAGAATCTATTTTTCAATGCATGATTGTAACATTATACTTAGTAGGTCTGTGTTTCCTTCCTAGCTCATACATATATATATATACCCAAATCTTTTCAAAGTTCGAGTGAATAGGCATCTTCTGGATGAGCTCGCTCCATCATAGGCCTCATCTTCGTTACACGGCTGGATGCTGGCCAAGAATAAATCCATCTCTAATAAAAAAAAATTAAAAAAAAGGTATACCTACAAAAAAAAGTAATCTATGTAGTATATAAACTGTCTGGTATCCATAATACAAGCATTATTTGCTTAATGTGGAACTAGATGGTGCTGTGTGGAATGTGTGAAGATATTTATTTATTATTTATTTATTACATAAATGATGGAACTTCAACCGACAAGTTTTCTGAGTGCTTCTATCGGAAAACCTAATTTTCTGAGAGCTTCTATGTCTGTTTCATTTATTAATAATAAAACGAGCTGTTGCACGCGAATTCGTCCTCGCTGATAATGTAGCTTTCTATGGGTAAAAGAACTTTTAAAATTAGTCCAGTAGTTTTTTAGTTTGCTCATTACAAACAAAAATACAAATCTTTTCTCTTTAAAATATTAGTAAGTATAGATAATAATTATATACTTAAGCATAAGAATTTTTTTATTACTACATAGACATAAAAAGATCTTAAAAATTCTTTCACCTATTGTAATGTGTCCGGTGATTAGTATCTACATACAAACAAACATACAAAATCCGTTTCCTCTGCCTTTTTATATTATTATAATATTAGCACTTATAACAAAATTATAGTGTATTAATGTCATAGATATTAATTATTATAAAAAGTTTAATATTTTGTAGTGGCCCCACTATGCTGCCCAGAGGAACCCCCAAGCTTAATAAATAAATAAGTATGTACAATATTTCATTACTTTCCCTCTAGTATTATAAAAAACGTAATATCTAAACTGGAATTATGTTATTTGTAAAATGAATTCCGGTTTCTCATATATCTGATTATAAGTTAGATAAAAATTCATGATATATAATATCAAATGCCTAATCATTTCTGGCAAATTATTCGATAAGACTGACATGATAATACAAACAAACAAATTGGGACACATACCTACCATACAGCCCAGTCTTTTGACTATGGATTTTAAACATTTTTAGGTATGTAGTTCACACTAGACTAATTATGAAATAATTATTCTCAACATACATTTGTACATTTCCATCTATCTACACCATAGATACCCAAAGTGGTCTATTACAAGGGGTCCACGTGAACAAAAAAAAAATTGGCGGTCCATGAGACATTTATTTATTTATTTATTTTCTAGGAAAACTTACAGTGATATTTATACATAAATTTACTTAATAACTAAATGAGAGATTATTATAATTTGACACCATTTACAAGTTTCCGCAATAGTGGATTCATTTAAGCGGGTCGTGACTGTAATTTTTACTTTCCATTACTTGAATGAATTTAAAAATTAAATTATTTATATACTTATTTTACATAAAATTTGTACATGTATAAAACTTAATGTATTTTTATTACTGTTGTTTCGCTTTACCTAGTCTACCTACACTTTTCTATAGTTAGAAATTAGTCAAAAACATATTTCAAATTAATGAATTTGCAAAAATACAACATTAGCCTTAGCTACAGGGGGTCTTAGGTCTGTGAGACAAAGAAGTTTGAGAATCTCTGGTCTATATATTTCAATTGATTGGTAAAATATTAAAAATAACACTTTCTTATCAGATTAAGACGAAAATGTTTAATTAGTCATTATTTTTTGCCGTATTACTATGCAAATCATTCGATGTGTGATAACAATGATTATAGATGATCGGTGTTAATTTGATTAGCGTGCAATGGAGGTGTGTCGGTGACGTTCGAGACTTTATAAATATTTTGTACACGAGAATCGCAAACGGTCAAGGGCATTCTCGATTTTTTTTTTGTAAATACAGCAGGCAGGCGACTGCTAACCTATGTTTAGTTACATTCACGTATAACGCGAACAGCGTCTGAGGTAAACAATAATTATTGTGCTGCCGATTTTATCTATACTAATATTATAAATAAAGAGAGAGGATTTGTATTTTTGTATATTTGTAATGAATAAATTCAAAAATTACTGGCCCGATTTTAAAAATACTCTCACCTATAGAAAGCTATACTATCAGAGAGTAACATGGGTTATATACTGTATATATATTATTTTGAATATTTTGAACCGGGTTTAGTTATAAAAATCATCTTCCTTCGTATACATCCTTCGATTACAAGATCGTGATGGTTTCATTTCAATCGACAATGTGTTACAATATACAGTATTACATTACAAAATAAAAGTTTAAAATATGAATTCATATCCGGCTCGAAGGACCATTGATGGTGAGTAGTTACTGTCGCCTATAACACAAGCATTGCCACTGTTGCTGCAAGTGCGCTGTAGACTTTAGTATCATTATTAAGGATAAGACTCTTTCATTATTTGATGCAATTACCAATGTTTTTATTTTTAATTTTAACATTGTTTTTATTGACGATTGCTATTTTAAAACATGTAATTCAAAAGATCTTACTGAAGATCGCTGTGAAATAACAGCATGTGTGCTAACAGGTGAGTGTGTAAAGGGATTAGGTACAGAGCCCATTTCCCTAACCCTTCCTAATTCCTAAATCCTACTGTAACTAGTCGGCAGCGCATTTGCAGCACCTGTTGTGTTGCTTGTGTTACAGGCTACTGTAGCCACCTACCATCAAATTGATCGTCAGCCTGTCTGACGATGTCATTTAAAAAAAAAAAAACATTCAAGTACCTAACAATCAAGTAGAGATATATTCAAGTATATAATATAGTCATAATAGGGGTTATCAACAAAATCGACTGGTCCACGTGCGAGTCATGTTTTAATAGCAATCATACATACATAATATGTACGTATAGTATACTCATTCGGCGACATTGAATATCTCGACCTTAAACTTACTAACCTCCGCAAACCCGTTTGACCGCTACGTAGTACTCTTTACAAGGTGGACAAAGTCAGATGGATATACAACATATAGTGGCCTAATACAGTGTTTCACCGACACCATCCGTACTAATATTATAAATGCGAAAGTATGTTTGGATGTATGTATGTTTGTAACTCTTTCACGCAAAAACTAGTGAACCGATTACAATGAAATTTTGCATACACGTTGTCTGGGACACCGGAAAGGACATAGGGTACCTTTCATCGTTCAACGCGGACGAAGTCGCGGTCACCAGCTAGTATGATATGATAGCAGAGTGTTCGGAGTTATGTTTTAGAGAATACTGGCGACCCGCTCCCGGCTTCGCGCACGGGTGCATTTTTTTTTCTGCAAATCTATCCGTACTAATATTATAAATGTTACAAACATCCATACATCCAAATAGAAATTTATGTTTGGATGTATGGATTTTTGTAACTCTTTCACGCAAAAACTACTCAACCGATCGTCATGAAATTTTGCATATACGCTGTCAGGGACACCAGAAAGGACATAGGGTACCTTACATCCAGAAAAAAAGGGCTATTCCCGAGGGATAAATAAAAAATAACAAACTAACGCCTGGCCAAAGTGTTATAGCAACAAGAGGTCAAGTGTTATATTGCTTTTTTTCAACGCGGACGAAGTCGCGGGTAGTTATATATAAAAATGTTTCTCGCTTAACGCTCTTTCGCTAGTTAAAAATAAAACTCCTGATATAATGTATGAATATTATACATCTTTATATATCGCTGAGACAAACTGTGGCGCCCATTTTTTAAATATTTTTAGACAATCTTTCGGGAACCTAAAATTTTTTCAGGATAAAAAGTATCCTATATGTTTATCCAGGTAATAAACTGTGTAATAAATAGTCCTTACATTACATATTAAAAAACAAAGTCCTCCGCCGCGTCTGTCTGTCTGTCTGTTCACGATAAACTCAAAACCTATTGCACCGATTTACATGCGGTTTTCACCAATGGATAGAGGGATTATCAGGGAAGGTTTTTACGGAAAAAAAAATGCACCCCGGGCGAAACCGGGAGCGGGACAGCTAGTATAAGATAAAATAAATAATAAATTTGGGACACAGGTACGATTAATAATTTGGTTGAAATTAGACAAGGTTTTGCTTTTCAAGTGTAACTATTTCTTGTAAAAACGTAATTTTTTGTGTATAAAAGCTTTATTTACAACTTTTTCATAAACGATGAATGATAAAATCAACTGTTACCTCAAAATTTGGTAAGATGGCGCTATATGAATACGTTCGGCTTTCATCCAAAATTTAACAATACAATTATTGTGACGATATTGAGTCCACCGAACGTCGCCCAGATCGATACTATTCTACTTAACTACTGATACAAAAGTTGAGTTCAGATCGATCAGACTAAATGTCTTAGTTATATTAGACATCACACTAAACACTTCACCTATCTACGAATGATGAGTTTTGAATTAAAAAAAAAAAGATCCTTACAAGCCGCAAAAAATCACCTGCATACACCGATGCACATTTCAAATGATCTAGGACGCACAGGGATGGGATACCTGGAAAGGGATGGGATAAAAATTGTTAAGTATTGTACAAGTTAGTCGATGAATTTGGACAGAATTTTCACCACAGAGAACTTAGATTAAAAATGAACAACTTATAGTTTGTTGAATAGATTCCGCTTAAATTTGGTGTAAAGGGCACAATTTGGCTTCTTCAATTTAAGGCTAAAATGTATAAAAATATACATTATTTTAAACTGTTATATAATAAAATTTCACATTCACACTTATATAATAAAATTCCAAAAATTATAAGAGATATCAGGAGTCTGGCAACATTCAAGAATCACTTACGAAATTTTTTGATGGAAAAGGCATATTATTCACTTAATGAGTTCCTGAATGATGAGACTATATAGTGTGAACGGTGCAAGCTATGTCTTGCTTAAATACAGCATAAAAATAAATAAAAATAGAATAAAAATACAATAATTATTAAATTATCCTGGAGGAATTAATATTAATTTTAGATGCTTTTTTAATTTGCACACCGCTTGTCGGTTGAATATGTGGACAATATCTATTTAAATTTACAACAACTTATGTATAACTATATTCAGCAAATAAATTATTTTGAATTTGAATTTGTTTATTTATTATTTAAACACTAGCGACCCAGACAGGCTGACGGTCCTCTTGATGGTAGGTGGCTACCGTCGCCTATGACACAAGCAACGCCACAGGTGCAGCAAGTGCGCCGCCGACTTTAGTACGACAGGGAAATGGCTGCTGGCATCCCTTACTCAATGTAAATAACGAAAGTAGAAACGATTCATATTTAGAACATGGGTGTGGTCTAATCAATAATCGGTAACAATTTTAATTAGATTTTTTTCTCTTTTATATATTTTATATAAATTTGCACTTTATACAAAAAAAGTTTGTGACCACTGTCAAATGTACGAAATTCTTCCTGCTCCGCGACCGGACTATAGATTTTACTGATCAGTCGGTCTTCAACCGCTGCAAAAGTTGTATCACATCAAAAATAGAGTAAAAAAACTCTTACCTAACACCATATCGATTGCCAGCGTCTTCCACAACACTTAGAGATACACATATTGCATCGATTATATTATTTATGTTTTATAATATTAATTTGCTCTGTGTCACCGGACACTTGTCATGCTCTGTATGTCTGAAACAAACAAAAAAAAAATCAGCAAACCAATTTTATTATAAAGGAGAATTATATACCCATACATCATATGGATAAAAAAATTGAATTAAAAAAGCATGGCAGAGTACCCCACTGGGATTCGAACCGGCGTCTGTAGTATCAGCAACAGAACTTATATGACCCATTTGATTAATCCTACGCGCGGTTTTACGGATTTCAAGTCAGAATAAGCATAAAATGTTTTCTTAAAGCTTCCAGTATAGAAATTTTATGAAGAGTAAAATTAATAAAAGCGTTATGTTCTTCTGCGCAACGTACCTTGCACTTTGAAAAAATTCAAATTTTAAATTAAAAAAATCAAATTCAAAATTATGTGTTTTAAGAAATAAACTTCAGTCGTGAGTCGGAGCTGACCACACACAACTTTCTTTAAATGAGAAAATGTGGCAGGCATGCTGAGAATTCCTTCCCGTTTGATCCGGGGTCTTTGATCTGGTTTCCCATTTGTGCCAGTATTGAGATCAAATGTAAGTATAGCTAAGATTGTCTGAAGGAAAAGGCAGTGGTTCTATGGCTATGGTGATGATTTTGTATCTACTTAAACGTTATATCATTAAACTAAAGGGCATAAAGCACAATGAGTGTAGATAAAAATTTCATAAGGTAAAGAAATATTTTAATGAAACATAAAATGAATAAATATATTTCAAATCTACACTAATATCTAATAAAATCGTAAACAAACTGTGTCTGTACATTAAATATTTTTTTAGAAAAACAATTTGTACACTTTGTACTTATGATACTGAGGTCAAAAAAATTGTTTTTAGAATTTTGTCTGTCTGTCTGTGCATGCTAATCTCAGAGAAGGATTTGGATGAAATTAGGCACACTAATAGTTAATTACCTGGATTAATATATAGGATACTTTTTATCCTGAAAAATGATAGGTTCCTAATTATGGGATTTTCAAAAGAACGAACTACAGTGCATACGAAGTCGCAGGCACCTGTTTTAAAATGAATCAAATACCATACCAGGTCTGTGCAGTTGTTTCCACTAGAAACTCCAGAAACTAAGTAATTTATCTTCTATTCCATTTTAAGCTAAACTACACATAGGTATGCTACCTAACACTTTTTAAGAATGATTTATAATTTGAATAGTTAAGTTTTATAGTTCATAAAGTTTATCATAAATCATAAAGTTAAGTTTTATAGTTCAAAATTCAACAACCTCAAGTTATGAACGAAAATAAAACAACTAAATAAATATTTACAGTGAATTAGTGCTTAAAGTGAATACTAGACTAGGTAAATAAATTGGCTTTCAAACCACAGTTTACACTTATCTGATAAGATTCAATTCAAAACATTATGTAAAGAGAAGTCTCATAGACTAAGGATTAGCGCAGACCTCCAATTAGATTAATTACTCTATGTTGCAATAAGACCTAGCGTATGTTGTGGTGCGACGAATTGCGTTGCGTTTTAAAATAGGCATCGGTTTTTAAACGCTGTTTATCCGGTAAACAGCGGTGAAATATCCGAAGTTTCCAAAAATATAATCGTTCCATCGCGTAAAAATGCTGCTGTTCTGAACGACTGTGGAGGGGATGTGTTGTGTTTGCACCCAATAACGCGTGTCCCCCAATTGACTAGTGAACTAATAGCGCAGGCTATAGTAGGATTAAGGATAAGGGCTTATTAAGGGATAAGGCAACGGACAATTGGCAAGAGGAGAGGCTGTTATTTAAAAAAATATAAAATTCCATCGCAAGAGACCAACAATTATGAACTCCAGATTATTTCCATCTAATGCAATGAATACTCATTACAAATTTAGAAGCAAACTCCTCCGTCATTTGCGTAATTTCCTTTATTAAATCTATAAGTTGGTAAGTCCCTCCTACCCCTAAGAACATGATTTGTCCTTTCTACTTCTACACATAACTTATTCTATGACATCGCGATTTCTTTGAGATAACATTGTAACCTCAATAGGTTGATATAAATCTATTTATAATATTAACGATAAAATACAATTGTTTGTTAAATGTTTTTGAGTGTTTGTTACTGATTTTTTTCTTTCATATTTAACTAGTTGACCTCGTGAACTTATTCTTAGTACTTAAGAATATAAACCCGTTCCATACAAATTTTCTTTAGGGTAACTTTTTTGTGAACATTTCCATTGTTGCAGTAGTTAATCTGCTATTAGAGGAGGAGACAAATTCAATAAATTAAAGATTATAACAATAAGTCCAGCCTTTCTAGAGTTATAAGTGGTGTACCTAATGGCCACTACTCCCCAGCCAGGTTCGACAAGATTAGGATGGTAACCAGCTGTACATTTGAATGTCTGATGGATTTTTCCTATCGGGAGCGTGTTTGGAGCACTTATGGCGTTGCTTTTTATAGGCGACGATAACCAGCTACCATCAAGTGGATATTCAGCCTGATGACATTAACATAAATTATTAGAGAGACATGACAAAGCAGTGCTTTTATTGCGGGCATAATTTAAGGGATTACGGTAAATAAGATCTTTAATGAGATTATAACAAATTTAAATAAGAATATAAAATAATATTAAGGGTTTCAAGAGATATTCAACTCTAATTGTTCTTTATACGGTTTTAATTATAAATTAACAAATTCTAACACAGTTATAGAAAGGTCATAAGTATTACAAAGTCCGAACAACATGTAAGCATAACTGTTTTTTAAGCAAAGTAGACCGCGGCCTACTACTGCTTTAATTTTGCGAAATTATCTTCAAATAGGTTGTTGTTGAATTATTATATTTTAGACTCTTACCAATTAAATTATCACATATCGTATTTTCATGTAAAATAATCACAATATTTTAATATAATTTAAAATAGATAAAAATGAACAAATATAAAATTAATTTCAATGCAATAAGCAATAATCAACACGCAACTCAACTCAACTGACAACTCAAACTCAAAGTCGTATATCAGAATATAGTGGTCTGTGTTGATATCACCCCATCACACACAGGTTGCAGAGTAAAAATATCTTAAATGATGATGATGAGTTAATTATACGATATAATATTACCAAAACTAAATAGTATTTCCTATTTAGTTTGTAAAACTAAACTACCATGAAGACATGACGTGATGTCAGATGGATCACCAAGCCGCCTGCCAAGTTTGGTGATTATGGCAATCATCGTAAGAAAAATATAAATTTATATGAGCATCACAGAACGCTATCGACATCCAGTATCCACAGAACACTATATTATATTCTATATTCTCTCTCACATTTTAGACTAGCCTCGCTTAGAGAGTACTATATTCCTTGGACTAGACACAAGTGCTGTGCTGTGCTTCTGCTTCTTTAACAATAGCAATTGTGCGACATCGCCATCGTAAAAGAATCGAGAAATCGTTTATTAATAATTTTAACGGCCTTTTATCAATTTTTCTTCACACGCTTATTTCTATTCTCATTGTTTATAAAGTTTATATCCTTATTTTAAAATGACTTTACCGGAGAATCGTATCCCGGAGGAGAAGCTCCCACCATGCTGGTCTGACGACATTAGAATGAATGCACTTTTTGCACCGTTCCGTTTGAGGACAGCTAATCCTGAATCTTGGGAGATGAAGATGAAGTTCTGGTCTGACATGTTGAGGCAATGGTGTAGACACAAAAGGGATCCGATATTGTCAGCGGCTGACGCGAAATTTGCGTTTCAGAGGAAAGGGCGAACTCCAGTTTGCATCGATATAGTTGTGGAAGAAATGATTCGGTGAGTATACTTTTTAATTATGTTATTTAATTTCTTTTTAGGTTCCTAGTTTCCCGTAATGTGATGTAATACAATGACTACAAACACCTTTTGTTTGTAGCTTTTCGGAAGCTAAAAAAAGACTCGCTAAAAATATCCGCGTTGTACTGTACGTCGAGACTCGTGTATGAAACTTTTTTGTTTTTGAAATTTTTTTTATTTAATTTAATAAAAGTACTTTATTTTTATCTACTCTTATTAAAATTAGATTCTTTACTAGTGAATTTTTTGTATGTAGATAGATAATTATATACCAGAATATACATGAAGTAGGTATTTATTATCAGTTTTTTTGGTATAATTGAAGTAAAGAAATTGGATGGGATTACATCTAACATATAGCAGTTAAGTAGATCTTTTAAAGTTTTTAAAACAAAAGTAACAAAATCGCTTAAAACTCTACTACAAATATATCAATTAGTGATGTGCCAGATATCCATATCCATATCCACGGATATCGGAGAGAGAAGAAAGGAAAGACCCATACTTTTTAGTGGATCTTTTACCTTATCAATTTTCAATTCATAGATGAAATTATTTATATAGATGACTAAGTAGTATAGAAAAACTATTAAATTCGCTATTAAAAACTATTAAATTATTATTTGGCACTTTTATATTGCAAATATTTATCATAGTTACTATTCCAATAGTACATAAGTCAACTATCATTTCAAGGTCATGTGCACTGACCTTGAAATGCATCAGCACCGATTGAGTAAGAAAGTTAAAATCCGTATCCATGTCTGCGGATCTTAACATCAAATATCTGTATTCAGATCTGTATCCACAGATATACATGTTTAATGATCCGGCACAACACTAATTGAAATATTATTTTTGACTTTTTATTTTAAATTTGTACATGTATAGTCTTGATGTTGGTTTTTTTTAAATTAATTCAATTCTCCAGGAACAGTGAAATGTGTACACTGTCCAAATATCAACAAATTCTCCACAACGGCCCAGAGGGCTGGATGCGATGGGGCGCCAGGCTTGCCTTCAAGCCGGCAGCCTTGGCTTTGACTGCAGTGAGTTCTTTGCTACCAGCACGTCAGGCTGTCGACGGCGATGGACTGCCAAAAGCGAGTATCGATCCAACACAGAGATTTGTGCTTGAATCCGCTGTGCAGGTTGGTTTTTTAATCATATATTCTTTTTCACATTAGGCATTTATAGGTTATTTATCTGATTTTAAAATTTCAATGCATGATACAGTAGAAACTCGATTAACTGGACTAATTGTTGTCCTTAGGCATTGGGATAATCAAAAATCCAGATAATCGAATATATTAAAAACAACAAATACATACATATGTGGGCCCCCGGCGGGTCCAATGTGTTCATGCTTGCATAAATTCGACTTGTAGGTAAATATTTAATATAGATAATTGGTCACGGTTGGTAGTCCGGATAATTGCAAATCCATATAACTGAGGGCCGGATAATCGAGTTTCTACTGTTTTGTTGTTTTTTAAGTTCGACAGACAGGCTGATGGTCCACTTAATGGTGGCTATCCTGCACAGGTGCTGCAAGTGCAGTGCAAGTGCACTGCCGACTATGGTGTAGGATTAAGGATAAGGGATAGGGAAATGGGCTCTGGCATCCCTCGCTCACTCACCGAAACACAATAGCACACAAGCAGTTATTTCACTGTGGTCTGTAAGGGTTGTAAGGTTACAGCCGCCAGATGGGCTACATCTAGAAATACAATAATAATAATAATAATAATAACCATTTATTTGCTGAATATAGGTTACAATGGTTTTACAGTAGATAAATCTCGCTACATTCTACCCTTCGAGGGTGTGCAAATATTTTAAGTATGTTACATAAAACAAAGCTAATTAATATTACTAATTATTACAATAAGTTATCACACATAAAATCTTTTATACAATAATAACATTTGTCAACGAGTAATTGCTTCATTTTCTTCTTGAATAAATTAATATTGAGTTCTTTAATGGTGTTCGGAATTTTATTGTATATAACTGGCGCTTGACAAAAAACACTTTTATGCACACAAAGTACAAGTTTTTTATAAGTTCACAAAATACTAGCCGTTGCACGCGACTTCTTCCGCGTAACTTTATATTGTAGCCCATGTTACTCGTTGATAATGTAGCTTTCTATAGATGAAAGAGTTTTTAAAATCGGTCCACTAGTTTTTGAGTTTATTCATTATAAACATAAATACAAATCTTATCTCTTTATAATATTAGTATAGACTGGCTGTTGCACTGCGACTTCGTGCAAGTTACTTTATAAGATATAGCCTATGTTACTCGCTTATAATGTAGCTTTCTATGGGTGAAAGAGTTTTTAAAATCGGTACACTAGTTTTTTATTATAAATCAATATTCATTATAATATTAATTATAAATCAAAATACAATAATACAAATCTCTCTTTATAATATTAGTACAGAAAAAGTATTGCTAATAAAATAAATTAAATTTTCAGACTATAGACCTCTTTGGTTTAAGACAGTCCTCTTTGGAAACAGTAGATTTAAAACAGTAAAGTTTAATTAATATTTATTTATTGTTCTAGGAACAAGCGATGGCATTTCTCGAAAAGTATCCGTCCGGTATAGAGAGACTCGGCACTATTGAAGAGCTCATGAGGATCACAGCTTGGCAGGGTTCAAGGGAAACGTTTGAAGTGATCCTAGGCTACTTGGTGTCTCAAGGGATGGCTGTCAAGAAAGGGGATGTCGTTAAATTGGGTAAGATTCATCATCATCATCATCATCATCATCTCAGCTATAGGACTCCCCTGTTATTTGCCAATAGTACAGGTCGAACCTTGGCCCTTATCAGGTTGTCTGTCCAATTTGTGGGTCCGTCTGAACTGCTACGCTTCATAGTTTTGGACGTCTAATATTGCTGGAAAGATGTAGTCATATAATAATAATATTTCAGCCATAGGACGTCCACCGCTGGACATAGGCCTCCCCCAAAATTTTCCAATAGTACCAGTCAACCCTTGGCCCTTATCAGATTGTCTGTCCATAATTTACCAATAGGACCAGTCGACCCTTGGCCCTTATCAGGTCGTCTGTCTATAACTTCCCAATAGGACTAGTCGACCCTTGGCCCTTATCAGATCTTCTGTCTATAACTTTCCAATAGGACCAGTCTACCCTTGGCCCTTATCAGGTCGTCTGTCCATAATTTACCAATAGGACCAGTCGACCCTTGGCCCTTATCAGGTCGTCTGTCCATAATTTACCAATAGGACAAGTCGACCCTTGGCCCTTATCAGGTCTTCTGTCCATAATTTACCAATAGGACCAGTCGACCCTTGGCCCCTATCAGGTCGTCTGTCCATAATTAACCAATAGGACAAGTCGACCCTTGGCCCTTATCAGGTCGTCTATCCATAATTTACCAATAGGACCAGTCGACCCTTGGCCCTTATCAGGTTGTCTGTCTATAACTTCCCAATAGGACTAGTCGACCCTTGGCCCTTATCAGGTCGTCTATCCATAATTTAGCAATAGGACCAGTCGACCCTTGGCCCTTATCAGGTCGTCTGTCCATAGTTTACCAATAGGACCAGTCGACCCTTGGCCCTTATCAGGTTGTCTGTCTATAACTTCCCAATAGGACTAGTCGACCCTTGGCCCTTATCAGGTCGTCTATCCATAATTTACCAATAGGACCAGTCGACCCTTGGCCCTTATCAGGTCGTCTGTCCATAATTTACCAATAGGACCAGTCGACCCTTGGCCCTTATCAGGTTGTCTGTCTATAACTTCCCAATAGGACTAGTCGACCCTTGGCCCTTATCAGGTCGTCTATCCATAATTTACCAATAGGACCAGTCGACCCTTGGCCCTTATCAGGTCGTCTGTCTATAACTTCCCAATAGGACTAGTCGACCCTTGGCCCTTATCAGGTCTTCTGTCTATAACTTTCCAATAGGACCAGTCGACCCTTGGCCCTTATCAGGTCTTCTGTCTATAACTTTCCAATAGGACCAGTCGACCCTTGGCCCTTATCAGGTCGTCTGTCCACCTTCAAGGTGGACAATCCTTATATATGTCCACAAACACAAAAACTTACTGATTCGTTGGCTTATTTCGGTAACTTTCGTCCATCTACGGACCTCCTCCCTCCCCGAGCATAGCTCTCTCTCTCCATAGCTTGTTTAACGAAAATTGAATTTTTCTTTACTGTTTCATAACCAGTTATTAATCGAGTGTAAATTTTAACCAGATCCGTAACTACGTTTCGTAACCAGCCTTCGCCTCTCGAGTAAATTGAATGTTTCTCTTCAACAGCTGAACCCAGTAAGAAGGTTTCTTCGGTGACTGAATCTGACGAAGCTTTAGTGAAATTGTTGTCGACCGAGACGCGACTGGAGAACGAGGCGACGCGTTTGTCGCGCGACATTGTCGCGACAGAGGTCGACGCCAAAGCCGCCTTGCAACTCGGAAACAGACTTGCTGTGAGTGTTTTCTGTAATTATTTTAATGAAAAACTTTTTATTTTTATTTTATTTATTTAAGGTGAAATAACAACTGCTGTATAGGTAGGTAAATATAAAAAAATTAACTTTAAAAAAAAGATACAAACTGAATGAAAAATATGATATCACAGTCTTAACATTTCTCTCTGAGACATAAATGGTAGAAAACTTTGTAAATACATGAAGTGTGTCTATCTATATATATATATATTTAAAAAAAAAATGTTGTGTTGGTTTGTGTATTACTCAAAAACTCGAAAACTAGCCGACACACAAAACTTTTCACAATATGCAATTCGCTTCAAGGATTGATAATATCTTTAAATATATTCTTTAAATTTTTTTTAAAGATACATAGATTACATTTTTTTTTTTGTAAATACATACATATTATAAATAAAAACATCCATGACTCAGGTACAAAGGTAAAATGTTAACATATAAACGTTTGCCCCTAGTAGGATTCGAACCCGCGACCGTTTGGTTAACAGCTAAGGTTACTAGCGACTAGACCAAACGTGTCGTCAATTATCCGTCGTCCTATTATCTGGTCATTTGCAATCTAATTAGGATTTTTCCAAAAATTAGTTGCTAGCCACTAGCTAGACCAATAATATAATACAATCTCGAAAAAAAAAAATCGCTTTTTTTTTTACGGCGCCATTTTGCCCAAAGCGATGAGAACTCACTCGCCAACGAGAACCGGTGTCGCGTTTAAAGTGGAAGTTAGCCGTTGTCATGGCAACCGAGTTATTAACACTATTAAAGCCGAACTACCACTGACCGATCAACTATTGACATAACCATCCGGGAAGGAGGGGGGGGGGGGGGGTAGAATTTTTATTACCCGGTCGTATAGGGTATAGGGTCGTAGGGGTCGTATCGGTCGTAGGGGGTCGAAAATGAGGAATGGGAAAAATACGGAAAAGTCGATCCACCAAGTTTTAATATAACACTGAGCCACAGAGCGAAGCGTGCAAGGGTTCAGCTAGTCTATACTAATTCTAATATTATAAAGAGGAAAGATTTGATTGTTTCTTTGTTTGTTTGCAATGAATATAGGCTCCAAAACTACTGGACCGATTTGAAAAATTCTTTCACTGTTGGGAAGCTATATTATCAGCGAATAACATAGGCTATATTATATTTTCAAAAAAAAAAAATTAGGGATCCTTACTAAAACACAAATAATGTAATCCAAGGTGTAAAAAAGTGACCTAAAATATTTCTTAGATCGCGTGCGCTGCGAAAACTATTGATGATAGAACAAAATAATGTACTACGACTTTGCAGAACACATCATTATCTACAAAAAGTGTCTATATATATATATATAGCTTCCAACAGTGTATATATATTTTTTTATAAAAGATTGGTTTTCTGTCGACCAACAACTAACTGTGTAGAAATGATGAGGCCTAAGATGGAGCGAACCTCATTCTCAACCCAAAAGATGCCCATTCACTCGAACTTTGAAAACATTTGTGTTATATGAGCTCGGAAATACAGACGCAGGCTATATTTAGGCTATATCATATTTAGATTATCAGCGAGTAAAACATGCAACAGCGTGCAACGGCTAGTTTGATTGTTTGATATAAATCTAATGACACATCTACCGCACAGAACCAGCATCTGACCTGGTAAATAATACATTAAATTTGTGGGCTCCAGCGGTCGGAACGAGACGTTCTAGACTTTTCAATTGTAGGTTTGTCCATAGTAATTATGCTCAGAATTCAGTCTTGCGCCGTCTTCAGAAATCGTACAATAACAAATTTTCCTCGGCGGACTTGTTCTTTTCGTCGTTGCTCTCATTCAGGAATAGCATTGGCAACATTCTAGCTCGCTAGCGATTACATTGGTTATGTTTTTGTTATTATTATTATTATTATTCAGATATTTATTTATTTATTTTTTTACTTAAATTTAAATTTTTTACAATATAAATATAAAACAATAAATATTATAAAAAACTTAAATCTAGAGTGTTAAATAATAATATAATATTATTATTATTTAATAGTTCTATGTGAGCGGTAGGTATGTGATAAACTCTTGTGTATATATGTATAATGTGTATCTATGTGACTTAAGTAATTGTATTATTCCCATTGTATAAATGTAAAATCCGTAATTGGCTGTTGGTTATGTTTATGTTTTTGTCTGTAAATTTTTATGTTGAGAGCTAATTACATATACCTATAAGAAGAGAATTGCCGACGCTGCACTTTTACTTCAGTAGCGCGTCATCGCTGACACAGCATGACGCAATACCGATGTTACTTGATGCACTCACCACATACGAAGCGCATTCCAATATCATACATCGATTTGGACGATAGGTTAATTAGTTCGTAATTTAAATTGTAATTTCTTTTTTTATTAAATAGATTATAAGTAATTTTGGGTTTTTTTCGATCCTCCTGCTGCCGCAAACGTAATTAGCTGTGGATTTTTTAGTAAATAAATAAATCTATCTATCATAATATGAGAGTGATTATACTTTGTGGCAGGCGAAGAATCACTTGCGCAAGAAACACAAGTTGCAACAGCGCTCTGAACAGATTCACAGCACACTGGAGAACGTTCAGCATTTGCTTCATCAGTTGAGACAAGCGGACACGAACACTGTCATCCTGGACACATACAAGTGAGTCGATCAATCAATCAATCAATCAATCAATAATAATAATAATAATAATAATTTATTTGCTGAATATAGATAATTACAATGTTTCTATCTTAATGAAATAAGGCTCGCTACATTCTACCCTAATGGGGTGTGCAAATATTTTGTGAACACTACATAACAAAATATTTTTTAATCATCACCTATCCACTAAGTTATCACTAATATTACGATACTCGATAGATACTATGTCCAATAGGATACCAGTTGAGTACTCGTTCGCGACTGTAGACTCTATACTATTAGTAGATTATGCATTACCATTAGTAGGTCTTCCACTTCAATAGGATATACCAGTCGTGAATTATCCGGTCTCCGCATTATCAGGTGAAGACCAGATAATTTATTTGACTGCCAGTTGAGTACGCAACTAGTCGCGAGCTAGTACGCAACTAGTTGCAAGCTAGTACGCAACTACGTGACCCATTTTTTACAATTTGTTACCCCCCCCCCCCCTCTAGTTTTCACGTAGTAATTCATGAATATGGTGTAAAATATTTTTTTTCCAAAAAAAAAACATTTGTCTCATATTTGTCTTTATTAATACGGTGCTTTATTAATACCCTATAATCACAAGTGAAAAATATATTATGAAGAATAAAAAAGTTATGTAAAAACAGACTACGTGACAACGGCGTGTTATTTGGAGGACCCCCCTCACCCCCCTTTGAACGGGTCACGTAGTATGAGTAGGTTCCCTAACACATTAACAACTCACAAGTTTTTCATAAAAAAAAAAACATTCCTCGCCCGGCCTATAGGATACAGGTAGCGTAGTGTGCAATTCGCCATACAAATGTATGTGAAATACTCCATGGAAACTCAATCCTACTAATCGCTTTTGAGTGTCGTAATGTGCGAAGAGCGAAACTGAACTGAAGGCTTCTTAAATGAGTCTTAATTGAAACCCAAACGTTTCCAGGAGCAGTTCGGAGGCAATGAAACGTGGTATGAAAGACGAAGGGCTCTCTGAAGACGCCGTTCTCGACACAATGGACGAATTGAAAGAGGTCAGTCGGTGTTTATAATTTTATCTATCACTAGCGGCCCGCCTCGGCTTCGCGCGGGTATTTAACGAAAATTGTTCGACACCGCTGCGACCGCGCAAGTGAGCCGCGCGGCACTTTATTTCTTAACATTGACTCCCCTCCCGTATGCCAGTGGCGTGACTTTTTTCTAATACTTACATTTTTAAACTCGTGATATCTTTCGAATGGAATGTCCGAATTTAATATAAAAGTTATTGAAGCAGTCTAGAATATGAAGTAATTTATTTTGATAAGGATTAATACCAAGATGCAAATAAAAAGCCTTTTCTAGCGGCGGCATTTCAATTAAATTTTTAAAATAAAAGAACATTTATTTTGGCATAACTATAATAGTCAGACATATGCTGTCGCGACACTTTTTGTAGATAATTATGTGTTCTGCAAAGTCGTTGTATAGTTTTCGCAGCGCACGCGATGTAAGGAATATTTTAGGTCATTTTTTTACACCTTGGATTACATTATTTGTGTTTTAGTAAGGATCTCTAATTTTTTTTGAAAATATAATATAGCCTATGATCCCCGCGGATAGTGTAGCTTTCCAACAGTGAAAGAATTTTTTAAATCGGTCCAATAGTTTTGGAGACTATTCGATGCAAACAAACAAACAATCAAATCTTTCCTCTTTATAATTATATTATATTAGTATACAGACGTAGATTTGGTCTATGTTATTCTATCATTCGTGGCCAATACTATGTTTCTCTTAAAAGACTAGAAATCCATACGAATATAATGAAATGTGAATTAATTACTCAACCGATCATCATGAAATTTTGCATACACTTTGTCAGGGATACAGGAAAGGACATGGGGTACCTTTCGTCCAGAAAAAAAGTACCGTTCCCAAGGGATCATCTATAATTGAGAAAACTAACGTCTGGCAAAAGTGTAATAGCATTAAAAATGTCAGGCGTTTTATTGATTACTAGCTGGTGGCCGCGACTTTGTCCGCGTTGAACGATGAAAGGTACCCTATGTCCCTTTCTGGTGTTCCAGACAATGTGTATGCAAAATTTCATGGTGATCGGTTCACTAGTTTTTGCGTGAAAGTGTTACAAACATCCATACATACAAACATACTTTCGCATTTATAATATACTAATATTTTTTAATTTGCAACGCTGACGATGTCGCCGACACCAGCTAGTATTTACTAAAATGATAAAGAGAGATGATTTATATTTTTGTATTTATACATACATGAATAATAACAAAAACTAGTGGACCGATTTTAAAAATTCCTTCACATATAGAAAGCTACTTTATCAGAGTGTATAACATGAGTTATTATATTTTATAAATTTACGCGAGCGAAGTCGTGTTCAACAGCTAAGTCAGCTAATCTCTTCCTTTCTCTCCCTTAAGGTGATACAAAATTACAATGATATTGAAAAAGCACTGGCCGGCTCCACTGACGATTTGGACGCAGAAGAATTGGAACAGGAGCTGAGGGATTTGCTGTCAGGTCCCGGAGGCGCTTCGCCTTCCGGTGGAACACCAGCCAAGGATGAAAACAAGAGGAGGGAGGGTAAGTTTCTTTTTGAGACGTTATGTGTGGCATGTGAAATTAAGTTTTTTTTTTTTTTTTTTTTTTTTTAAATTTTGATTTTTGATTTCAGTGATTCAAAGTATGTACTGTTTCCCAAGGAATCCTCTAAAAATAAAAAGTAAAATAATTAAAAAAAAAAAATGAGCCATAAAGAATGTATAAATGCTTTACATTACGAAGTCGCAAGCAAAAGCTAGTAGTTTTTTTTTTTTTTTTTTTAATATTAATCTCGACAGACAGACTAACTATTCAATTGATGGCAGGTGTCTACCATAGATAACGGAAACCATTGCGATGGCTACCGTCGCCTATAACACAAACATTAGCCTACAGCTGCTGCAAGTGCTCTGTCGGCTACAGTATTTTTTTTTTTTTAATTTTTTTTAAAATTATATTCCTCTTAGCCGCATCCTTTTTCTACAATACTCATTCATTCCAGTTCTATCATACATACTTCTCTTATAGTGTATTTAAACATACTTGTCTTAAGAAGTAATAAACAAACAACAGTCATATAAAAATCGAGACTTGCCGACCTAATCCATAAATGTACTAAAACTATGGATTTCGCACGCCATACAAAACACTAGGAACTTTATGGAACATTTAAAAGTGTCATAATAATATGCGTAGAGCATTAACTCTTGTCACCTGTCATTTAAAACCAACCGAACGTCTGTCCGTTTAAAGAAAATGTGACTTAACGTCAACACATTAGAGTTTAAAATGAATAGTAGAACATGGTCGTTACTACCTTTCACCATTGACGCGCGAAGACAAAACTCCGTCATGAAAAGTAATGTGCCGCTTTGGCATTTCTGATGCAAAATTCCACACTTGTAATACTTCGATTTTGCTAATATAGACTCTATTCGCGCAGGCATAGAGTTCAACAGTAACACACCAACTGCGGGCGGTATCACCATTGACTCCGCCATGATTCCGTTTTAGGCGTAGGTACTTTTTATGTGCCTCTTTGCCATTTGTGACGCACTTCGAATGACACCAAGGCATATCTGTATATATATACACAAGGGCCTATAGAAAATCACTAGTAATAGAATTTTTCTTTAAAAGTACATTTAAAGATCTCTTCGTCTTTGATATTTTTAACAGTACCAATCCTTCCGACGCCTCCCAAAGAGAAACCTGAGAGCAAATCGCCGGATTTCTTTTTCGACGGGGAACAGAGGATGATCGAAGAGTTGAACAAGCTAAGCGTTGAAGATACAAGTCCCAGAGACAAGTGGAGGAGAGTCGAGAGGCCGATCGCTGTTGGAGTCGAAGGTGAGACATTGTTTTGTTAATTTTTTTATTATTTAAGGACGCGTTCAAGTATTACTTAACGCAATTTTTTGAAGATTTTTGATCCCCTCCCCCTCCTGTACGCTCCATAAACGTTAAGTAACAACCAAGTGACCATTTTTACAAACGAAAATGGTTGCCCAAACTCGGGAGAATAAAACGTATAATCAAAAGGGATATGCTGATTTGTTGGGAGATTTCAATTCCCTAATTTTTTGTTTAAATAAAAAAAAAAAAAAAAAAAAAAAAACGAGTTGTTCGAACAATGTACATAATATAACAATGTTACGTAACGGTCGCGGGTTCGAATCCCGCTAGCGGGCAAATGTGTTTATGTGTTAACATTTTACCTTTGCATCTGTGTCATGGATGTTTTTTGTATTTATAAATATGCAAGTTTTTACAAAAAAAAAAAAAAAAGCTAAAAGTAGCTTAGAATGAACGTTCACCTATTATTGTATACGCCCCCCACTCAAGATTTGCTGTCCTTGTCTTTTGTATGGAATTGAGTGAAAGAGAAAGCGCTATATTAGCTCGTTTCAGTGAATAAGTGATGAAACTATGGGCGCTTATATTTGAGACTGTGGCAAATATATGTCATTGTTCAATATATATTGTTCTATGTATAGAAGCAGCGCGCTCTCTCGTCCTTTGTGCGTAGTGATTGTCATACAGTTTGTTAAATTAATATTAAAACACTATAATTAATATATAAGGCTCGAGTTCACCAACAGACGGTTATAATTAAAAAGGTGTTTAAAATTTAAACAGCTGTTTAATAATATTTTGTTGTTCACAATCCCTAAAATGCGGGTTAAACGCCCTAAACATCTGATTAACTTAATGATTAATCTGATGTTTAGGGCGTTTAACCCGCAGTTTAGCGATGGTGAAAAACAAAATATTATTAAACGGCTGTTTAAATTAATCAGATCATTAAGTAAATCAGATGTTTAGGGCGTTTATCGCGCAGTTTAGCGATGATGAAAAACAAAATATTATTAAACGGCTGTTTAAATTAATCAGATCATTAAGTAAATCAGATGTTTAGGGCGTTTATCGCGCAGTTTAGCGATGGTGAAAAACAAAATATTATTAAACGGCTGTTTAAATTAATCAGATCATTAAGTAAATCAGATGTTTAGGGCGTTTAACCCGCAGTTTAGCGATGGTGAAAAACAAACTATTATTAAACGGCTGTTTAAATTAATCAGATCATTAAGTAAATCAGATGTTTAGGGCGTTTATCGCGCAGTTTAGCGATGGTGAAAAACAAAATATTATTAAACGGCTGTTTAAATTAATCTGATCATTAAGTAAATCAGATGTTTAGGGCGTTTAACCCGCAGTTTAGCGATGTTTATCAACAAAATATTATTAAACGGCTGTTTAAATTTTAAACAGCTGTTTAAAAATAACCGTCTGTTGGTGAACTCGAGTCTAAATTCAGTAAATTACTATCCTCTCAAGTGCAGTGCTTTATTTCATCAATAAGGTTTAGATATGGATAACAAGGATCAATGTGGTATACACATCTGACCAATAATCTAGTTTTTTTTTTTTTGTGAAGTTTAGTTTTCACTTCAGTCCAACGACTGCCATGAGTTATGTCGGTATAACCACATCTTCAGACTAACCATTATCATTAAAGAGATAAGCTCCGTGAAATAAACAAGACCATCATTCTCACCATTAAAACTTAATGTCTTCCCGTGTCTCAGTGACAATAATATAATTAATGTAATGACTACGGTGAACCGTCCTGTAAACATTTTTCAAATAAAACTTCAGTCTTGCTTTGAACCTCAAACTGGTTAGACACTTCCTTGCATTTAACCATTAGCTTTTTAAAAAGCCTTCCACCCTCGCACAACCCATAACTCATGTTATTTTTATTTTTTTTTACGAAATTTCAGTGAAAGAACCGCAGCCAAGGAAACAGAGTCAGCTTTGGTATCCGCCGTCCAATCAGTGCTTACATCCGACCACCACGTGGGACAACAATAACGGATACGGAGAATTGAGACAGGACGATAGAATACATCCCGGTAAGTGTGGCGGCCCGTCTGGCTGGCGACAGTAACCATGCACCCACCTTTGACATGAATATAGATACGCATGTTGTTCTTTTGCTCCCCAGTCGCCAGTAACGTGTAGATATTTAAATACAGATGGCGGTGTTTTTGTTAAAAAAAAATGTGTCATTCTCAAAAATATTAGATACATGAATTTTTTTTTTTTTTTTCACTAACAAGCCGTTTCACGCGACTTCGTCTGCGTGAATTTATAAAATGTAGCCTAAGTTACTCGCTGATAACGTGGTGTTTTAGTTGTAGATGAATTTTTATAACTTGAATTTTAACTGCCTACGATTTGTTATAAAGTGCAAAGTTTACAGAACCAGAGAGAACGAAAAAAAAAAAAAAAGGTAGGTTTGGACGAAAACGAAGTGTTAGCGCGTGTTAACGCATACTAGTGGTGCCATCTGTTGATAATTGCGTGAATCTCCTGATAACGTGGCTTTCTATAGGTGAAAGAATTTTTTATAATGTGTTCCACTAGTTTACGAGTTATTATTCAAATACAAATCTTCTCTCTTCACAGTGATCTATCTGGGTTTGATCGCTGACGTTTGTAATATTGTATTATTAACTTTTTTTTTTTTTTTTTTTTTTTTTTTCTTCAGGTCAACCTTTAAATATTGATTTCACAAGACCCCCAACGCTGTACTCGGACGAGTTCGCCGTCAAAGATCACAAGCTGTCGTCCGGCGTTTGGCTGTACAACGCCGACAACAACAACCTAAGGCAACAACAACAACCACAACAACAACAACAACAGTTTGACAGGTGATAAATTATTGTTTAAAAAAAATAAATACAAACGATTAGCTCATTGCTACCCTTGATTAGTGATGTGCTGGGATCGTTAAAAATATATATCCGCGGATACGGATCCGGATACGGATATTTGGTGTCAAGAATGCGGATACGGATATTTGGTGTCATGATCCGCGGATACGGATACGGATATTTGATGTCAAGATCTTCGGATACGGATATTTGCTGTCAAGATCTGCGGATACGGATATTTGGTGTCAAGAATACGGATATTTGGCGTCAAGATCTGCGGATACGGATATTTGGTGTCAAGATCTGCGAATACGGATATTTGGTGTTAAGATCTGCGGATACGGATATTTGGTGTCAAGATCTGCGAATACGGATATTTGGTGTTAAGATCTGCGGATACGGATATTTGGTGTCAAGATCTGCGAATACGGATATTTGGTGTTAAGATCTGCGGATACGGATATTTGGTGTCAAGATCTGCGAATACGGATATTTGGTGTCAAGATCTGCGAATACGGATACGGATATTTGGTGTCAAGAATACGGATATTTGGTATAAAGATCTGGGAATACGGATACAGATATTTGGTGTCAAGATCTGCGGATACGGATCCGGATGTTTGGTGTACGGATCCGTCGGGTCTTATAGCGCGCTGTCGTTTCGCTCCTCAACACGAACTACACTTTTCATATTTTTGATTGCTATTTTTCACTAGTGATTATTGTTGTTGTTTTATTATTTTAAAGATGACAAAAACAATGGCATCTTGGCTTTTTTTTCCGAAACCCTGGCAAATTTAAATTTACAATGACGATCTTAAAAGTTTCTTCAAGAAACCTAATTGATAAATAAATATTTTGATTTTTTTTCCCCTTCAAACCTTCTAGTGTTTCTTGTGTGTTTATTTCCGAAATGACTTGTTTCACCCCTCTGCCATAATCTCCTTCTTCTTCTTCTTCTTCTTCTTCTTCTTCTTATGTTTAAATGGCAATGCGGCTTATTTTAAAATGGCCATTATCTGCCAGTGTCAAGTTAATGTCGATTGTCGCGTTATCATTTTGCCAGTGTCATTAAGTAAAAATATCAATTTGTAATAGCTTTTTTTTTTAAAAAAAAAAGGCAATATTGAAATTAAAATCAAAAGTAGCAGATCCAGACACTAGTTAGTCAAGTCAAGTCTATAATTTTTCTTAGTTTTCCAAAACAGGTCCGTCAAGTCTAAAGCAGTCAGGTCAAGTCCTATATAAATAAAAAAAAAAAAAATAAAAAAAAAAATCCATAATCTCCTTACAAATTGCCCAGGCAATGCCTGTTAAAAAAAGAAAAAATATATATATATATAGAATAGTAATGCTAGCATGTTCCATTAAAGTTTTTTTTTTTTTTTTCTATCGTTACAGTCCAGACAACTCGAGTGTCCAATCGACGGACAGAACTTTCCAAATGGCACCCGGCTGTGAGAGGAAACACACACACCAGTCGTGGCCAACAGACGAAGAACCATCCACCGAAGACTTGGAGAAGAGACTCAGAAACTTGAGAGGTCTCAACTTATAATAGTGACGTTGTGCTGTTTTAAAAGTGTTTTAAGTGATTTAAAGTGGTAACATGTGTCTCGGGGTGAATAATTCCTGTCGACCCTAGGTGAGTGTTTTATACATATTTTAAGTGGCAAGTTAAGGCAAGTTTCAATATGGCTCCAAATATATAATATATATTTTTAATAATTAAACATTGAAATAATCTCTCGCTTAATAAACAAATAAAATAGTGAAAAATATTTATAAACATAACAAATGACAAAACGGCACATAAAAAGCAGGTACACTTAAAATGAAATCATAACTGAGTCAACGGTGAAAGTTTAGTAACGACTAAGTTCTACTATTCATTTTAAACGGATCCATATTGGTTAGTAACAATTAACTCAAAACTATATTAGTAAATACACCGTAATACAAAATTGTTATATGAATAGTAATAATAATAATAATAATAATAAATCATTTATTAGATGTAAGTTTTTCACAAAACAAGGTGCCTCTAGGTGGAAGAACTCGGCAAGAAACCTCCTATTTGCTCTTTTCATAAATCAGTTTACAACATGACATGTAACAATACTTAACAATATATAACACAATATTCAACTATATTTAACTCCAAGGACGATCATCATTTATATAATCTAATAATAATATCCTATAATAAACTTTTTTGCACAGGGTTTTCTTAATATAAATTTTAAATTTATTCATAGATAATTGTTGTATATTAAGCGGGAAGCCTGTTGTTTAATTGTCATTGTCCCATAAAAGAGTTGCCAACACTGTGGAGACGAGTTTTATGCAGTTGAAGCATATGCTTGTTTCTAGTATTCAAACTATGAACATCACTATTTCTAGTGAAAGTACTATGTGAGCAAACAAAAGATTCTAAAAAATGTATTTTAAGGCTACATTAAGTACATCTATTTCCTTAAACTTATCTATTAGCGAGACCCTGGGACCGAGTTTGTAGATGGCACGAATAGCCCTTTTCTGTAACACAAATATAGTGTTTATATCCGCAGCATTATTACCCCAAAGCAAAATACCGTACGGCATTACACTATGAAAATAGCTAAAATATACTATCCTCGCGGTATTTACGCCAGTAAGGCAAAGGCAAAGAAAGGCATCGTCTTATTTAATAATCCCTATAACTAATTTGACCCAAAAAAATAGTATGGGACCAGTCGCACTTGCTACATAACACACTCAGAATGCGGTTACCGTGTGCAATGAAGCGATCCGTTTCCGTCTGAGACATAGAAATCATCAGTAGATGCCATAGCAGGGTTGGAAAAAAAACATGTTTTTTTTTTAAAGAACAAAACATCATGTTTTATTTGAAAAACAAAAAAAACATGTTTTTTATTAATGCTTCATTGCTGTTTTAATTGCCTTGTTTTAAACATGTTTTAATCATGTTTTAATCATGTTTTAAACATGTACATATGTATAAAATGAAAAAAAAAAATATTAAAAATCAAAAAGTATTTATTTATTAAAATTATAATTATTATTTATTTAAAACAACAGTTACGTTAAAATGCAATCAAGTTCAATCAACTTCCCATCTCTTATCTTCAACTCAACCCTCAACTTCCATGATCTGAAGTTTCTCGAGCGAACTATGTTGGTTAAGAGCCCTCATAATTGCAACCAATTTAGCAGCTTTCTCTGTGCCGAGCTTGTTTCTTAATTTTGAATGTACCAGTCCGAATGACGAGAATAACCTTTCAATTCCTGCGGAGGAAGCAGTTGCAGTAAATAACTGAGACGTAATGTCGAGCATCCCTGGATCCACTTTAGTACTCACTGATTTCCACCACACAGACACATGCGTTTTCATTAAAAGGTCTTTTTTAAACATGTACTCCAAAAAAGGATAACTCCTCGCACGGTACGCCAGGACATCTTTCATGGCATTCGGACAGCTTGAATCTAAAAACTCCATGCCTATTGTGTCCTCCTCTTCTGATAGACCATCTCCATTATAATTGGGGTCTAATATATAAGCAGCGAAATGTGCTGGTGTCATTGCGGCTTTAAATCTTGCTTTAAGTTTATCTGCTTCTTCTGGCAACCAGTCCGATGAGAGTAAATCTTTCCATATATGTGTACAATTACTTAGGACGCACAGGTCTTTCTGAATGAGATCGAGAGCAATGGCTACTTTTTTCAGCTTTTTGAGATAGTTCTCAACATTTTCTTTGAACTCAACATCTTGGACCTTCCTTATGATTGTTAAATCTAATACAGACCTGTGCTCGCTGCATACTTTCACAAGACAGTGCCAGTTGTTCACGTAGGATTCGAGACAATCTGCTAATGTATTCCAGCGTACATCTTGAGGTAGTACAAGTGCTTTTCCACCAGCCTCCTTGTACTTTGCTTGTGGAAAATGATGATATTTGAAATACTTAATAATTTTTTTTACATCGCTTTTTATCTCCGCCTCTTCAATATCCTTGGCAAATAAATTAATTAAATGAGCAGAACACCCATATGTTATAACATCGCCAATCTGATCATCTTCTAATTCCGTTAATTGTCTTCGCATTTTTGCCATATTAGCGGCGTTGTCAGTTACGAAGCTACGTACATTACAACCAAAACTTTGGCACTTTTTAATGCTTTCTATTGCTAGAATTAAAAGATAATTACTAGTGTGACTGTTGCTAGAAGTGTCTATTGTATCTATGAGGTAAACGCTACCATCATTTTCAGTAGTGGTCACACTAACACACACAATAGGCTCATTACGTATGTTACTCCAACCATCAAGAGCCATACAAACCACTTTTCCTTTCAAATTATTTTCCGTATTTGATTTTACGGTATCTAATACTTCATCCAGCAGTTTTCCGCCTATATTTTTTCTGTTTGGTGGCAAATAGCCCGGTCGAGATAATTGCATCATCTTGATAAATTCTGGATGCTCAGAGTGCCGAAATGGAGTATTTGTGGCGTAAAAATATTTTGCAACCTGAATATCAATTTTATGTTTTTCCTTTTCCGATGTTTTCACTATGTATTGTGACATTTGTGACATTGAGCCTCTTGAATAAGACTTCGACAGTGTCGGCACTTGTGGAGCCTGACTCGTTTTCTCCGCTGTTGGGTTGACATTGACTTGCATTCCATCAGCACCGCAGCCTAGAAACAAAGAAACTTATAAATACCCAAAACAACTGTACTTTATTATCTACAAATAGAAAATAACATAATTTGTCTGGTTTTCCGCCCTTCAATTATTCAAGGTTATCATAGTTTAATAAGAAAGAAATTTTTAATATTCCAGGTTGCATTCTTTGTGTCATGTAGGTACTAAGTATATAAAGTTACATTTAAATATGTCTAGGCTGGGTGTTTGTTTTAGCGTGGAGAAAAAAGAAACAGAAAAACAAGAATAATTTAAAATGTCAATAGGCAAATATAAATGAAATGGGTAAGGATGTATCAGGACCGGCAATAACAATTATTATTTATTGATTATAAAAATTACAAAATGTTTCTAAAACTGAACAATAGAACAAAATGACATTATTTTTCACTGATCACTGACAAATAGTTAATGGATAGATATACATTTATTTACTTTCTTACCATCATCACTTGAATCATTTTCACAGATTTGTGTTCTCGAAGAAGAGGTTGATGCACTCAAATTTCTAGATGTATAATCTGAACACTTTGCCAAATGTGCTCTCATACGAGCAATCAGGCCCACCATGTTTGTCCTGCAATGCTTGCATTGCGCTCTGAGTGTTTTTCCGCCAACTCCAGTGGTAGAACTCGAAGAGGCTGGAATTTCTATAAAGTTCCGCCAAAGCGGGTCTTTCTTCCGCCCTGTTATCATATTTTTTTCCCAAATAACACACCACACACACACGCACCGTTATTGTTTATTAATAACGCCGAACAAAAATAATTATGTAAACAAAAAAAGTACGTGTCCACATTACGCAAGCAAAACATGAATTGATCGATTTCGTTCGGCTTTCATTCTATCTAGCTGAACAAAAGCAAACCGGGAAATCCCCGCGTTTTATTAACATTCACCGCATTACCGCTTGTCAGTCAGGGGAATCCCATCTAGTAATATCGATGTTGCCAACTCTTTAGTAAAAAACATACCATAAAATGAGTTCTTTAATTTCTTCTAATTAAAAGTATAAAGAGTTTTTTTTTATGTGTTTTCAACATGTTTAAAACAAATTAGTTTTAATCATGTTTTAAACGTGATACATACTTTTGTAGTGTTTTAATCAGTGCTTTAAACGTATGTTTAAAACAAATGTTTTAAACATTGCCAACCTTGGTCTTGAGAGCAAAAAATTTCTTGGACAAATGGGGCCGTGTCTCCTTCAATTTTTTATCGAATCTATCTAATAATTGACTGTAGTACTGCCTTGTAATTGTTCTTCCTGTCTGCAAATTCATTGCGAATCTAAGCAAGCAATGCGAATCCATTGCTTAGATTGTCTTTTGGTCTCTGGTGTATAATAATGTATCCAGGTTCCAAAATCTCGTTAAGCTGTTTGCGCTAGTTGGGTCAACAAAAGGTTCGATTAATCAAAATGGTAATAAATAAAACCATCCAGCCAGTATTCAACTAAACTAACCATTTTAATTTCAAAAACGTACAGTAAACAAATATATAAAAGTATCCTTTAAACAAAATAGTTTTTGTTATATAATGAATCCTGACAAGCAGGTAAACATGTGATATAGATTTAATCAATGAATCAAATATTTGAAGCCCGGATTCAAAAACAAGAGACTTTTAAAGCTACAATTTCCTTTTTTAATGAGCTCTAAACGGCCATTTTCTTTGAAGATAAACATGTAAAATGCGTTTTATTTGTTTTATTGTTACTCGTACTTACAAAGATAAGCAGCCATTGCAAGATTGTTTGTAGCCCCGTCAAAAGTAAGGGAAATCACAAAAATTCCAATTTCTTTCAATAACGAAATGCATTGCTCGACTATTGTTGCTTTCTGAGTAGCTGTAATTGAATGTATTAAAAAATAATAGCCCACTGGTATCTTCCACGTGTCATTGACACAGGTGACCATAAATGTTAGAGCGTCTTTAGCCACGGGCACAGTCGCTATCAATCTCGCATCCTACATTCATCATCATCATCATCATCTCAGCCGCAGGACGTCCACTGCTGGACATAGGCCTCCCCCCATAACTTTCCAATAGGACCGGTCAGAAGCAGCCTGGATCCACCGTAGACCCGCGGCCCTTATTAGGTCGTCTGTCCACCTTGTGGGTGGACGTCCTGCACTGCGCTTGCTGGTTCGTGGCCTCCACTCGAGAACCTTCCGGCCCCAGCGACCTATATTAACGTAACTATAATATTTTCGGCCATCTCATTCTATTAGTTTTCTAATCGCCATCTCATCAATTATAAGCGTGCAATAAAGAGTTTTGCCTGCATTCTGCACTCTTAATTTAATGGCTTCTAAAGCCTAGGACATAAATTCTGGCTCACAGTTGATACCTTTATACCAAGAAGATATTGTTTTAGGGTGTGGTAAAACGTTTTCAAATTTCTCTCTGACAAATTATACGCTTTTGGCGACAGAAAATGAAGAGTGACGGCAAATTTTTTTAATTCCAAAGAATATTCCCTTGGCAGAGGATCGCCTTGAGTCTTGAGAGCAAAAAATTTATTGCCTAAAGGTAATATAATTTCGTATTCAAACCAGAATTAATCAAAAAGGAGTAGGGGTAACCATCGGGACCAGGGGAGGAGTCTATAACACGATTTAAAACATCTGTTAATTCAGATAAAGAGAATGGGTTATTAAATTTATGTGGGGTAATAGACGAAGGGTATGGAGAGGGAAGGGAATTCAAATTATTAACGAAAACAGGTGCGATTTTGTCAAGGAAGGCAAAAACCCACTCAGAGGGATCATTAGAAGGAGGGGAGGGGGGTAAAAGGAACCACAAAATGGTGGATGGGGTACGGGGAGATAAATTTTGGCAGAATCTGATCCAACTCATACGTTTCTTCTTCTTAAAGAGGCGTTTGCACATGGCAACCATCCTTTTAAAAAGAATAAAGTTGTCTATGGACATGAACAGACAATACGTCAGTTCAGCCTCTTTGCGCTTATTGTACATGGTTGTGCATTCCGCGTGCCACCAAGGGGGAGAAAGTTTTGTTTTTGTTCTCAACTTTTTCAGTGGGATGCTAAGACTGGCTGCACTTTCCAACGCTATTTGGAATCCCTCGTCCCATCAACATGAAATCGCTCCTTTTGTATATTATGTGTAATTCCCCTTTTGTTTATACGTTACGTAAATATATAGATATGTATGACAATAAACTTTAATTAATAATAATACTACCTGTTATACAATCTTTCGTAATGTCTCATTATTGTATATAATTTTTCAATTTTTTTTATTTTTGTCTATTCGCTTTCGTGCTGTGGAAGTCGCAAAATGCAGTCATAAGAGATTATATTCTCTTTGGTCATAACGCGACAAGCGACATTAACTTGACACTGGCGGACAATGGCCATTTTAAAATGAGCCGCATTGCCATTTAAACATAAGAAGAAGAACAAGAAATAATTTTAAGTTTTATTAAATTATGGACTCGGTTCACTGCGGCTAGCAAAAAAAAAAATCAGTCTCATGATGATTGTAAAATAATCAACACTGAATTTAAACACTCGAATTAGTGGAGTTCTTTGCAATGAAGAATTTTCTATTTTCATTTAGATAATGATTAATTAAATCAAACAAATCCATTTTTTTGTATTAATTTCTTTTAAAATAATTTGTTGATATTGCACAATTACAGCTGCGATGGAGTTATAGGTTATATATTGCTCGTCAATTAAACACGCTATTTGACAGACCGGGTGGCAAGTTAGTTCAGGCTAATTTCTAGATTGAATAAAATAAAATAAAATTAATTTTTTTTTTCTACAGGACATAATAATAAGTCATTTGTGGAGCTTGCCTTTAAATTATTGCTCTACTTAAAATATGTTCGACTGTGCCATAATGAAAATGTATTTTTTTATAGATATATGAATGAACTGTTGAATAATCTAGTTCGGGGCCTACATTTAAATCTTGGATTAAACAATGGTGGAGATAATCTCTTTTTTTACCTGGACTGGTCCGAGGTTAGTCCTCGCCTTAAGTAGTCCATGAAATATTATATTGTAACGTTTTCATTGTCTCCTGAGAGATTTATTGAAATGGTGTATGTACAGTGATTTGACAGTTCATACAACAAATCTGTATACCGGAGGTACACTGTCCTAAGTCCATTTAAAAAAAAAAAATTCACTTTATGATGACATTGCAATAGGTATTTTACGCTCCAATTACTGATATTATACTCAAAAGTCGTGTCAAAGTAAACAAAAAAAAAAAATAGCTCTTGATTACCTATATAGTCCAACTATATTTATATTATATTATAACTATTTTTTATATTTTTGATTATGTTTTTGTCTGTAAATTTTTATGTTGAGAGCTGTGGATTTTTTAGTAAATAAATAAATAAATAAATAAATAAATAAATAAACTCGTTACATGCTCACACTCTTGACATTAATTATCGTGTATACTGAATAATAATTTTCTAAATGTTACTTTGTGATAGTTTGATTCCGATATACAGAAATATGTTTCGATCTCTGGTTTTGGACAACCCTGAAATCTAGTTACACGGAGGGATCTGTGGTGTTTTGTGATATAGAAGTAATAATTAATTTTAAATTATGTTTAATAGATAACGGTTCGGGTAACGTTAGGTAAAGAAAAAAAAAATAAGGTTGCCGCTACTACAATAAATAATTATATTAATTATTATGAAAGATAAGTTCAAAAATGTTTTTTTAAAACCTTTTTTTTTTAAAAAAAATTTATTGTTTTAAGTTTTGTATGTTGTCATGTCCTTGTTATAAAGGATATTATTATGTGTAGGCTTGTGACAACCCTGATAATTATTGTTGAACACTTTTTTTTACAATTGAGTAATTTGAACAAAAAATTTGAAGTTATTTTGAATCTATCTATTAGGTTCTTGATAATATTTAAGTTTGAGTGTGTCGATAAAAACAAATACATTTTTTTTTTAAATTATAATATTAGCACTATATATTAAGAATTAATGATATTATTATTATTATATATAAATGTAATTAATTTTTTATTAAAAAATTAATAAATTTAATAAAAAAAAAACCACAAGTCACTAAATATTATGGTAAGTGAGAAATAGGTTGTAAAATGAATAAAAGTCGGTCAAAATATTAATTTATTCAATAAGTTTCGAAATGGTGTACTGTGAGAAAGTCTGGTCCAAATATGTCGATGGAAAAGGGTAGACATATTGTATATTTTAACGTAGGACTTTAACGTAGGTAGATAGTTGCGAATGAATTTAAGAAATATATCGAAAAAAAAAAAACAAAAGAAAAAAAAATATATAAAAAAAATCGTGTTTATTGGTTCTCTTTTTCAAGGTGTTAATTTTTTTTTTGCATTATAAATAAGATTAGATAAAAAAAAATTGAGAAGATGTAAATATTATTTGTTGTGCCAAAATGTTTTTGTTTTATCGAACTAAATCAAATCAAACTGTTTATTTAAAATGAAATTGTAGATCATAATGCTCAAGCATATCGTCCAAATTGGCATGATATGATTGGTATGAATGAACAAGGTATAAGCGTCATCCATATATAAATAAATAAAATAATAATCCCTAAATGTGTTGCTAGGCGCAAACGGTTGGTCCGATTCGGTTACTTTTTAAAAAAAATGTTTGTTATAGCCCTCTAAGAACGTTCTTATAAAGAAAGAAAAATATCGGTAAAATAGAAACGTATCCATCCGTGCGAAGCCAGAGGCGCGTAGCTACTTTTAATGCAGCAAACAAATTTTAGTTTAATACCGCTCAGTCAGATTATTGTTTTATCGAACGCACTGGTTTTATTTCCCGGTAGGAGGTGACATTCCAGATATATTTGCGAATGCAAATATCATAAATCAAACGAATATTCGCGAATGCGAATGCGGATATTCGTAACATCATTAGTATGCAGCATTGATACGTTACAGCACTCCTCGCCTGTCCAAGAATACAGTACACATAACCTTACATACCTGCGGACCTGGTTGTCTTCGCTTTGACTGGCGACTATCTAATAATCACAGCAATGATCACAGTAATAGTTTTTTAAAATAGTAGTTTTTATCTCTTATTTGAAAATCAATCATAAAAAACAACAAAATAACCATAAAAATGTTAAAATTGAAATTCATCAAGAAGTAAAATTAGGATTCAGAATTATAAAACAGATGAGCTCACTTGGAAAAACCACATACTGGCTAAACGACAGGAGATCAATCTGCGGTACAAAGGCTTGTTCTGGCTTCTGGTCTGGCTTCAGAATCTTGTTGTCTATAGACAAGATTCTGATTTACAAAACAATACTAAAGCCTGCTTGGACTTACGGTATCCAGCTGTGGGTGTCGGCCTGTGACTCGAGCTTGAGTATCATCCAAAGACTTCAGAATTCTATACTGAAAAGTCTCTGCAATGCACCCTGGTTCATTAGAAACGCTGAAATCCATAGCATACTTAGGGTGAATACAGTCAAGGAAAAAATCATAGCTTTGGCTGCCTCTCATAGAAACGGGCTTAAAAACCATCCCAACCAGCTGGCTATAAAGCTAATAACACCAGACTATTCAATACGTCTAAAAAGATGTCATTTCCTTACCCTATAATATAAACTGAGGGTACTTATAAATATAGGGAATCTTCTTGGAAGACTTTCCCTCCTCGACATGACTTTGAAAACCATCTGCTTAAAGTCGACGACTGATTGCAGTGTTGACTGGAGGAAAAAAAAACTGAAATTCTTTAATTTCCAATCTATATATTCCTTTTGAAGCGTTTATGCCATGCATCAGCTCAGTTTATTGTTCTATGACGAGCTCCATGGACATTCCAAATAAATTGTATGTTAGAGTTTTCCAACCACTGTGTTACAAAATAATCATTAAATTTTGTAACACTTTCGTTAGGTAGAGCATCTTCCATGATCTGTAGAATACCGCCAACCTGTACATATTGTTGTATAATAATAATAAAAAATATTCTTTTCAGATGCTAATAAGTAGGATGTTTGTTTGCTGACACTACTTTCTGCAATTAAAACAATATATATTAATATAAAATCAGACTTGTGGCGAATTAACAACAATTCTTATCTACCTGAGTTATGGGTTTTGCGAGGGCGAAAGGCTTTTTAAAAACTAAAGGTTAAATACTAGAAAGTGTCTAACCAGTTGAAGATTTTATTTGATAAGTGTTTACAGGACGGTTCGCCGTAGTCATTACATTAATTATACTATTATCATTGAGTTACGAGAAGACATTGAGTTTTAATCGTGAGAATGATGGTCTTGTTTACTTCACTGAGCTTATCTCTTTCTTTTTAATAATAATGGTTAGTGGAAATGGTATATGCGGTTATACCGACATAACTCCTCCCCCCATAAGAGAAAGGCGTGCCGATGGTTAAAGCGGATGAGATTGATACTCTGTATCATCCGGCTTCGAGACTGAGGGCTGCGACTTTTGCTTTTTAGGTAACCACCAAAATTTGTAGGCTGCTGCTGTTAATCCAAGGATTAGTGTCAGGTACATTATGATGGATGACCAGCTAGGTGACGTTGAGATGAAGGGTGTGCTCGGGTAGTGAGAGGCATCTTTACTTTTTTGTCTATCTAGGTCTATATTTTCTAGTGTTATTTGTATCGGTGACTCTGTTGATGTGTCGTGCCCTCTCTGTAGAGGGACTGTTTCACTTATATTTTTGGTGTGTTTGTAATGTTTTTCCTGCTATCTGTACGATACAGTTATTATTGGTTGTTACGAGGGTGGCTGCTTTTATTCGTTGGTATGTACACCTCCTCTCCGCAGGTGGTTTTAGCTACCACTTCTTGTTTCATGATGATTATCCAACAATTTTCCTGAATTTGCTGTACGATGTGGTTTTCAAACTCGGCTGAGGCATAAGTACAGTTGTGGGGTTCCTGGTGCTGAATTAGTTGTGCGATACAGTCGCTTGCGTGTTGTAAGGTGTGCCACTCTAGGTGTTTACATATGACTTCGTTGTCTGTTATTTTCAGGCATAGCTCCCGAGGATAAGCAAACTCTTCATTACCCAGGATAAGGAAATGGTGTTGTTATCATTGGGTATTGAATATAAGTGAAGTAGGTTTTAGGGGTTGTTGGATACAAGTGGTATTTCCAATATTAAATTAAGTGTTTGGTTTGTATCATACGCTTTTACTGATATTGCTTTCTCTACTTAAATGAATATACTTTATTTTGGGTGGATAAGGTAAGCTTAGGCTTAGCTTAGGCTTTTCTAACTCTATGATTAGGTGGCGAATGGTTTCGCGTTTTGTTCACAAATTTGTATAAAAGTACGTGCTCAGTACATAATCTTTCGATGTTGTTTTTTAAGATAATGTCGAAATTTTTATTTACTCTGTTAAAATTTACTGAATTGACTTGGGGTAGGTCTATTGCTTTCTTATTTATTATATGTAATAGTAATTTATAACTATTTTTTAATTTAATTGATTTTTCTGTTTTGTTCATTACTGTTGTCATGAATTTTTCATTTTTAACACTCACTAATGCTGTTGGGAATATTATATTGTCTTTACTATTGTACTCTGGCAATAGGTAATCTCCTTCACTGTAATTACATAGTAGATTTATTAGTTGTTAACACTTGGGTTTCACTATACTATACGATTTAATGTCGTCGTTAATAGGAATATGTGTTTTTCAGTGTGTAGCATCATATTTTTTATATCTATTTTACAATCTAATGGAACTAGTAGGTGATTGTTTTTGTTTAATAAATTCCTCCCAAAAATAATACACAAACGACTTTAATCTTGAATATTTAATGACTGAATTTTTACGTTCCGTTCAACGGTTTTCATAGAAAAGTATAAACGCACAACACTAATAATCCTTTGAAATGTGAATCAAAATTAAATAGTAAAAATTTATGTGTTATATTTTCTTTAAATAATCTCTGTGGAAGTTTTATAAAGGCTTATTTGTTGTGCCCTCCTACTCCTGAGTTTGGCTTATTGCTGTTTAGCTATTGTTACAGCCTATTCTATGTATGTAACATTTTGTATTTTAATGTAAATGGCTGTTATTGGATTTATTTTATCCAGGAAAACGGTTAGTGCCATCTCTTGATAATATTCTCGTTTTGTGGGATCTGCCAAGGTTAATGTGCTTTCTAGATTCCTTATTTTATCCGCGAAGCTGTCTAGGCTAGATTCCCTATTTAAAAGCATGAGTTCCTGTACTAGTTGGATCTCCTGGCGATATTATTATTATTATTATTATTATTTTTTTATTTCCCCCCGAGGGTTACACCACCCCCGTGGGCCATTTATTTTTCATTATCATCTATTTACATATTTCTTAATTATTGTATGTATTTTGTGTGGGGGAAAATCGCAATTACCCCTTGCGTAGGCAAGGGACCTTGTTCATCTATTGTTCATCATAATCTCTAGTGAGACTAGTGTCTACTATTTAATTTTTATTCGCCCTGATCGACACCGTTGCCACTTTGTGGCAGAAGTCTAAAAATTTTTTCAATATTTGTTTATTTCTCAAGATTAGGTGCATATTATCTGCACTCAGATTCATATCAATTTCATGCTCCAGCACGAACCTTGCTCGCGCGAACCTGGTGCAGTCCACTAATAAATGCGGAACGGTTTCCGCTACCCCATGTCCGCACAAGCAGTACGAGCTGGAGATCTTCTTAATTCTGTGCAGATAATCCGCAAACCCACCATGACACCAAATCGTGTTAATAAAATTGATTTTATGTCTGACCAGGTCTTTGCGCCTGTGTCCTTACTGAGAGTGCCTCAACGGCTTTACCGGAGAGTTTATTTCTGATTAAGCAAGCTATACTAAGGTCATCCCTATTATTTATTAAATTTAGTGCAATTTCAACACCTTTAATATAGAATGCTAAAGTTTTTTTGTTGCCATCGTATGACTGTAAAAGAATAGACATAGCATTATAGTCTATTTGTATATCTTTGTCCTCGTTAATGCTGAGATTCACTACTTTACTATTTGTTGCCGTATTTATTTATTGAACACACAAGAGAAAGTCGTATAAATCCAAACACTATAAAATCACAATAGCGATAACACTAATAAGTAATTTGGTAGGAAAAAGATAGGAATGCCTGGAGTAAAGCTTACCCCACGAGCATTGCCAATGGTTAGGCGGTTGATGGTGGTGAGTCTGCTCTGCTGGCTGCTGTTGCTGCCGTTGTTGCGAAGTCAAAAATTTTATGAAGATTTCGGACCGTTAAATTAACGAGGGTTTACAGACTGCGCCAGCTATGGGTTGTGCGAGGGCGAAAGGCTTTTTAAAAACTAAAGGTTAAATACTAGGAAGTTGTAGCCGAGTTTTAGTAAAAACTCTAGAATTCTAATCCATGCATGGAGAGGGCTGATCCCATGTTTAAATGCTTCTTCATTTACTGGTGTGAATGTTGCATCAAGATCGTTGAACTTTGTTGCAGTGATATTGCAATATGGACATCGCATTTGTGATGGTGTATTGAGTATCACATTTAAAACCTTACCATCTATAGCAGCTAAATAGAAATCGCACTTGGCTTTAATTGTCTGTAATGTAGACGTTTGGCTAACAAGTGAAGTGAGACTATTTATTTGATCCTCCACACTTTGTTTTTGAAACAATACCAATCCTTTGTTTCCTTTTCATAAGTCACATGTATCGGTCGGCAAATCCAGACTACTCCAGATGTTTTATGCGGATTCTGTATAGGAAACTGTAATATCTGTTTTTGCTTTATATTTTTAATAGATTTCAATATATCCATTTGTAAATGAACGACTGAAAATTTTTTTCATCGTCTATAAGTTATTTTTATTTTTAATGAAAATAAACATGCAACACTTGTTTATTTTCATTTTTCTTGTGTCTCTAATTACGTTTGCGGCAGCAGGAGGATCGAAAAAAAAACCCAAAATTACTTATAATTTATTTAATGAAAAGAAATTACAATTTAAATTAAGAACTAATTAACGATGTATGATATTGGAATGCGCTTCGTATCCGGTGAGTGCATCAAGTAACGTCGGTATTGCGTCATGCTGTGTCAGCGATGACATCATATTCATTATACGCGCTGCTGAATTAAAGTGCAGCGTCGGCAATTCTCCTCTTATAGGTATATGTAATTATCTTGTACATGGATATTACGTCAACATAGGCTTCATCCTAATTTTTTAAAGCGGATTTAACCATTTTTAAGCATTCTATGGACCGATGAGGCAACATTCATCAGGGCCGGAATAACCAACCATCGAAATTTGCACAGTTGGGCCGCTGAAAATCCGTACGCAGTGATTTAATTTTTTTGTCATTATATTATTTCTAATACCTTTTAAATGGGGTGGGTCAAATAACGGAATCACCTCCTTATCATCAATTCCAAAGATTTTTCTCCGCATTCAAATACTTTGATTTTGTTTCCTGTCTTGAATTATTGTACTGACATTGATGCCCCTTGGTGACAAACAGTTGCTAAGACATGTAATCCAACACTATGCAGTTTCCTAATTATGTCACAGATTAGAACTACCAACTCATTTTTATTTGTACTTGGCACGGTCAGCTGATTTCCTTTGCATGGTTTCGCCATTATAGACGAAACCCGGAAATTATATCTTTTCTTTGATTTAATCAAAGTGTGGGGGGACATCAAAGGACTTATTAAGTTGCTTCAAGTGCGGTCGCTGGATTCGTTTTTCACTGTCGCTTTGGATGACACAAAACTGTCTTTTAGTATAATAACCGTTTTCGTGGATTCACAAGTATAAAGTAAACCGTACGAGTTGTATGTAAAGTTAGCTCGACGTATCGCTATAATGCGCTCCTATCGACCCGATAATCGACCGACACAGCGTTACCCTATCAATGCTTTCGTACGACTGCGCCTGTGATCATCATCATCATTGCTTCTTTTGAAAAACAAAGGATAAAGTACTAACATGATAAGGTTTGATTATCGTATATTAAATAAAAATATACAATAATTAGTAAAATTTACGTTTTATTTAAGTACTTATAGCAAAATTTAAAAAAATAATTAACATATTAAGAAATCAAACATTTGCAACAAACGAACTAATAATTACTTTATTATTTCCATACATATTTTTGTTAAATTTCAACAGTTCAAAAGTCAAAAATGCTTCTGAAGGCTGCCATATTATCAGTTTTTTTACGCTGCTCTCTCGTAGATTTGTCATCGAAACTTATATTATTTTGTAGAAATTGGTATCTCTGCAGCGACATGGTAGTACGAAATATATTAACACCAGTTCCATCAGTTCCCCAAAGATCCTTCAAACTCTGCCGTTTAGATTTGGTGACGCCAGCTAAGTACAGTAATCCAATGGTTGCTTTCAACTCACTAATATTAGTTTTTTGCATATAGCAAGAAGTATTCGAATTATAAGCAGCACTTTTGATTTGTTTTTGACGAATTTCTGAATTAGTGTGTTTCAAAATTTCATATAGCAATAGCATCAGTGACAAAAATGTTCCAGCATTCATATTCTGTAGCGGCATCCTTCGCAATGGCTTTTACTTGAGTGTGCTCGGTTAAGATGTTTTCTGAACGAAGCCTTTCGTTTGTACGTGGACAATTTTTGTACCATCTCTAGAACTGTATTAGGTAACCTTTATTAGGTAACAAAGGATTTATTAAGTTGCTTCAAGTGCGGTCGCTGGATTAGTCTTTCACTGTCGCTTTGGATGACACAAAACTGTCTTTAAGGATAATAACTTTTCGTGGATTCACAAGTATAAAGTAAACCGTACGAGTTGTATATAAAGTTAGCTCGACGTATCGCTAGGATGCGCTCCGATCGACCCGATAATCGACCGACACAGCGTTACCCTATGAATGCTTTCGTACGACTGCGACGTTATCCACATTTCCAATCTTTTTTATTTGAAACTTTTTTCTCCATTGTTAATATTTACCGAGATAATTATGATCGATTAAAAAAACAAATTTTTGTTTTTGGAAAATATCTCGATAATCTATCGATAAAATATCTCAAGTTGTAGAACATAACATTCCCTACAATTTTTGTAAAAATCCATGCTAGAGATCCCGAAATACTCCAGCAGAGGTTTAGGGGGAGGGGGGTGAGCCAAATAAAGGAAGGGTCACGACGGAGGGGAATCGGTTAGGGGTTAGGGAGTTAATTTAGAATTTTTTAATAAAAAATACTAAAAATAGTTTATTTTAAAATTACAAACGAAACCGGGTGTCGCTATAGTCAAGTACGATCCTGGGACAGGTCTCGTCAAGGCCTATCCAACGACGTATTGCATGTCTATTTACTACGAAGGACAAAGGAGTTATTGGATTTTCAATTTTTGGGGATAAAGTCGGGTGAGGGAAGTAGTGTTTGCCGCCAAGTCGGGAAAAAAGGCGTTGATTTTCCAAATCCAACGACACATCGCACTGAATTTTGGCGCAATCGGTTGCGAAGTTATTGGCCTTTGAAGATCTTAAATAATTATTCAGTAGACACGTCCGGGTGCAGGCAGTAGTATGTGAGAATTACTACCGGAGCATGGATTCATACAGTAACTATAAGCATTCACACTTAGGCATGCTTTGAGAATGCAAACTAAAGTGAATTAAGCCGTAAGAGTAGTTCGTTAAGGTTACAATTACGTAGCATTGATTTGCTAACTCACTCTTGCTACCTGCCTCCAAAATTCGAGTGCCGACATTGTTGCTCACCGAGAAGTACATTTCTTTGTATAGTGAGGTACGTTCCAGCTGTAATCGAACACAAGAAGCAATGTACTTAAAAGTGACAGTAAAGACGCGACACGAGACAACCGTATTCAACATGTTGAAACTTGAATCGGACCGCATTGACAAAGCGCAGTGTACTACCTCACCGCCCGCTTCACCCTTGCCCCTTGTTAAATATTTCATTACTATTTTTTGCAAATACTAGAAACAGTGTTTGTATTTTCGGGTGAAAATTTTATTTTGAGACAAATTATCAATTATTATTTTATTTCCAAAAGATAATCTCTTTGAGATTTATTGTTATGTATAAAAAACAGAAAAAACTGTTTAAAAAAAAACCACAGTAGTCACTCGAGTGAAAATTTATGCTATAGTGTTCCATAAATAAATGATTGTTCGGTTTTTATTTTAGAGTTATATTTTTTCTTTTCTATTTGAAACCTTTGAGACGAAAAAGTCACCTATTTTTAAGAAAAATAGGTGCAATTTTGGATTTTATTTCTAATATATTTATTATAAGTCCCTCTATAAAAAAGTCACCCGTGTAATATTTACTCTCATTTAATATTTGAAAATTTAACATTCAAAAGGCATTTAAAAAAAATCTGGAACGTCACCTTGTAGTAAGTTCGAAAATACCATTTACAAGCTAATATTTAATCAAACTACAAAATAATCCCTTTTGTACGATTTAATGTAATTTTTCCATACAAACTTTTTTTCCTTGCCCGGACTAAAAGCCTTTTTGCCTGGAGGAAGATCTGTTAGGCTCCATGTTTTATTCTTTATCAAGGAACTGTATTCTTCATGCATGGCTCTCTGCCATTCAGTACCTTGTGGTGATGACAATGCCTCCTCTACAGTCTGTGGATCAGTCAAGTCAGTAAACAAGCACATATAAGTCTCTTCATTTTCATCATTTTGTTTACCGCGTGCCCGCCGTGGTCTCACTGTTACATTACTGTCATAGTTCTGTCTCACATAACGAGGTGGATAGTAGGTTTCGTCTAGCCCCCCCGCATCTTCAGATGTGTCATACTCACTTGAGTCTTCGTTTTCACTTATTTGTGTGTTCTGTTCTCTCTTCAATGACTCCTGAGTGAGTAATTTCTGACTCTGGGCAGCACACGTACCTCCCGACATCCGATTGCAATCAGTGAGAGCGGTATATAAAGTTAGCTCGACGTATCGCTAGGATGCGCTCCGATCGACCCGATAATCGACCGACACAGCGTTACCCTATGAATGCTTTCGTACGACTGCGACTGCACGAGTTGTATATAAAGTTAGCTCGACGTATCGCTAGGATGCGCTCCGATCGACCCGATAATCGACTGACACAGCGTTACCCTATGAATGCTTTCGTACGACTGCGTCTGCACTGTCTAAATAATAATTTAAACAACATATTAAAACTCAAACATTTGCAACAAACGAACTAATAATTACTTTATTATTTCCATACATATTTTTGTTAAATTTCAACAGTTCAAAAGTCAAAAATGCTTCTGAAGGCTGCCATATTATCAGTTTTTTTACGCTGCTCTCTCGTAGATTTGTCATCGAAACTTATATTATTTTGTAGAAATTGGTATCTCTGCAGCGACATGGTAGTACGAAATATATTAACACCAGTTCCATCAGTTCCCCAAAGATCCTTCAAACTCTGCCGTTTAGATTTGGTGACGCCAGCTAAGTACAGTAATCCAATGGTTGCTTTCAACTCACTAATATTAGTTTTTTGCATATAGCAAGAAGTATTCGAATTATAAGCAGCACTTTTGATTTGTTTTTGACTAATTTCTGAATTAGTGTGTTTCAAAATTTCATCTAGCAATAGCATCAGTGACAAAAATGTTCCAGCATTCATATTCTGTAGCGGCATCCTTCGCAATGGCTTTTACTTGAGTGTGCTCGGTTAAGATGTTTTCTGAACGAAGCCTTTCGTTTGTACGTGGACAATTTTTGTACCATCTCTAGAACTGTATTAGGTAATAAAGGATTTATTAAGTTGCTTCAAGTGCGGTCGCTGGATTAGTCTTTCACTGTCGCTTTGGATGACACAAAACTGTCTTTAAGGATAATAACTTTTCGTGGATTCACAAGTATAAAGTAAACCGTACGAGTTGTATTTAAAGTTAGCTTCGACGTATCGCTAGGATGCGCTCCGATCGACCCGATAATCGACCGACACAGCGTTACCCTATGAATGCTTTCGTACGACTGCGACTGCACGAGTTGTATATAAAGTTAGCTCGACGTATCGCTAGGATGCGCTCCGATCGACCCGATAATCGACTGACACAGCGTTACCCTATGAATGCTTTCGTACGACTGCGTCTGCACTGTCTAAATAATAATTTAAACAACATATTAAAACTCAAACATTTGCAACAAACGAACTAATAATTACTTTATTATTTCCATACATATTTTTGTTAAATTTCAACAGTTCAAAAGTCAAAAATGCTTCTGAAGGCTGCCATATTATCAGTTTTTTTACGCTGCTCTCTCGTAGATTTGTCATCGAAACTTATATTATTTTGTAGAAATTGGTATCTCTGCAGCGACATGGTAGTACGAAATATATTAACACCAGTTCCATCAGTTCCCCAAAGATCCTTCAAACTCTGCCGTTTAGATTTGGTGACGCCAGCTAAGTACAGTAATCCAATGGTTGCTTTCAACTCACTAATATTAGTTTTTTGCATATAGCAAGAAGTATTCGAATTATAAGCAGCACTTTTGATTTGTTTTTGACGAATTTCTGAATTAGTGTGTTTCAAAATTTCATCTAGCAATAGCATCAGTGACAAAAATGTTCCAGCATTCATATTCTGTAGCGGCATCCTTCGCAATGGCTTTTACTTGAGTGTGCTCGGTTAAGATGTTTTCTGAACGAAGCCTTTCGTTTGTACGTGGACAATTTTTGTACCATCTCTAGAACTATATTAGGTAACCTTTATTAGGTAATAAAGGATTTATTAAGTTGCTTCAAGTGCGGTCGCTGGATTAGTCTTTCACTGTCGCTTTGGATGACACAAAACTGTCTTTAAGGATAATAACTTTTCGTGGATTCACAAGTATAAAGTAAACCGTACGAGTTGTATTTAAAGTTAGCTTCGACGTATCGCTAGGATGCGCTCCGATCGACCCGATAATCGACCGACACAGCGTTACCCTATGAATGCTTTCGTACGACTGCGACTGCACGAGTTGTATATAAAGTTAGCTCGACGTATCGCTAGGATGCGCTCCGATCGACCCGATAATCGACTGACACAGCGTTACCCTATGAATGCTTTCGTACGACTGCGTCTGCACTGTCTAAATAATAATTTAAACAACATATTAAAACTCAAACATTTGCAACAAACGAACTAATAATTACTTTATTATTTCCATACATATTTTTGTTAAATTTCAACAGTTCAAAAGTCAAAAATGCTTCTGAAGGCTGCCATATTATCAGTTTTTTTACGCTGCTCTCTCGTAGATTTGTCATCGAAACTTATATTATTTTGTAGAAATTGGTATCTCTGCAGCGACATGGTAGTACGAAATATATTAACACCAGTTCCATCAGTTCCCCAAAGATCCTTCAAACTCTGCCGTTTAGATTTGGTGACGCCAGCTAAGTACAGTAATCCAATGGTTGCTTTCAACTCACTAATATTAGTTTTTTGCATATAGCAAGAAGTATTCGAATTATAAGCAGCACTTTTGATTTGTTTTTGACTAATTTCTGAATTAGTGTGTTTCAAAATTTCATCTAGCAATAGCATCAGTGACAAAAATGTTCCAGCATTCATATTCTGTAGCGACATCCTTCGCAATGGCTTTTACTTCAGTGTGCTCGGTTAAGATGTTTTCTGAACGAAGCCTTTCGTTTGTACGTGGACAATTTTTGTACCATCTCTAGAACTGTATTAGGTAATAAAGGATTTATTAAGTTGCTTCAAGTGCGGTCGCTGGATTAGTCTTTCACTGTCGCTTTGGATGACACAAAACTGTATTTAAGGATAATAACTTTTCGTGGATTCACAAGTATAAAGTAAACCGTACGAGTTGTATTTAAAGTTAGCTTCGACGTATCGCTAGGATGCGCTCCGATCGACCCGATAATCGACCGACACAGCGTTACCCTATGAATGCTTTCGTACGACTGCGACTGCACGAGTTGTATATAAAGTTAGCTCGACGTATCGCTAGGATGCGCTCCGATCGACCCGATAATCGACTGACACAGCGTTACCCTATGAATGCTTTCGTACGACTGCGTCTGCACTGTCTAAATAATAATTTAAACAACATATTAAAACTCAAACATTTGCAACAAACGAACTAATAATTACTTTATTATTTCCATACATATTTTTGTTAAATTTCAACAGTTCAAAAGTCAAAAATGCTTCTGAAGGCTGCCATATTATCAGTTTTTTTACGCTGCTCTCTCGTAGATTTGTCATCGAAACTTATATTATTTTGTAGAAATTGGTATCTCTGCAGCGACATGGTAGTACGAAATATATTAACACCAGTTCCATCAGTTCCCCAAAGATCCTTCAAACTCTGCCGTTTAGATTTGGTGACGCCAGCTAAGTACAGTAATCCAATGGTTGCTTTCAACTCACTAATATTAGTTTTTTGCATATAGCAAGAAGTATTCGAATTATAAGCAGCACTTTTGATTTGTTTTTGACGAATTTCTGAATTAGTGTGTTTCAAAATTTCATCTAGCAATAGCATCAGTGACAAAAATGTTCCAGCATTCATATTCTGTAGCGGCATCCTTCGCAATGGCTTTTACTTGAGTGTGCTCGGTTAAGATGTTTTCTGAACGAAGCCTTTCGTTTGTACGTGGACAATTTTTGTACCATCTCTAGAACTATATTAGGTAACCTTTATTAGGTAATAAAGGATTTATTAAGTTGCTTCAAGTGCGGTCGCTGGATTAGTCTTTCACTGTCGCTTTGGATGACACAAAACTGTCTTTAAGGATAATAACTTTTCGTGGATTCACAAGTATAAAGTAAACCGTACGAGTTGTATTTAAAGTTAGCTTCGACGTATCGCTAGGATGCGCTCCGATCGACCCGATAATCGACCGACACAGCGTTACCCTATGAATGCTTTCGTACGACTGCGACTGCACGAGTTGTATATAAAGTTAGCTCGACGTATCGCTAGGATGCGCTCCGATCGACCCGATAATCGACTGACACAGCGTTACCCTATGAATGCTTTCGTACGACTGCGTCTGCACTGTCTAAATAATAATTTAAACAACATATTAAAACTCAAACATTTGCAACAAACGAACTAATAATTACTTTATTATTTCCATACATATTTTTGTTAAATTTCAACAGTTCAAAAGTCAAAAATGCTTCTGAAGGCTGCCATATTATCAGTTTTTTTACGCTGCTCTCTCGTAGATTTGTCATCGAAACTTATATTATTTTGTAGAAATTGGTATCTCTGCAGCGACATGGTAGTACGAAATATATTAACACCAGTTCCATCAGTTCCCCAAAGATCCTTCAAACTCTGCCGTTTAGATTTGGTGACGCCAGCTAAGTACAGTAATCCAATGGTTGCTTTCAACTCACTAATATTAGTTTTTTGCATATAGCAAGAAGTATTCGAATTATAAGCAGCACTTTTGATTTGTTTTTGACTAATTTCTGAATTAGTGTGTTTCAAAATTTCATCTAGCAATAGCATCAGTGACAAAAATGTTCCAGCATTCATATTCTGTAGCGACATCCTTCGCAATGGCTTTTACTTCAGTGTGCTCGGTTAAGATGTTTTCTGAACGAAGCCTTTCGTTTGTACGTGGACAATTTTTGTACCATCTCTAGAACTGTATTAGGTAATAAAGGATTTATTAAGTTGCTTCAAGTGCGGTCGCTGGATTAGTCTTTCACTGTCGCTTTGGATGACACAAAACTGTCTTTAAGGATAATAACTTTTCGTGGATTCACAAGTATAAAGTAAACCGTACGAGTTGTATTTAAAGTTAGCTTCGACGTATCGCTAGGATGCGCTCCGATCGACCCGATAATCGACCGACACAGCGTTACCCTATGAATGCTTTCGTACGACTGCGACTGCACGAGTTGTATATAAAGTTAGCTCGACGTATCGCTAGGATGCGCTCCGATCGACCCGATAATCGACTGACACAGCGTTACCCTATGAATGCTTTCGTACGACTGCGTCTGCACTGTCTAAATAATAATTTAAACAACATATTAAAACTCAAACATTTGCAACAAACGAACTAATAATTACTTTATTATTTCCATACATATTTTTGTTAAATTTCAACAGTTCAAAAGTCAAAAATGCTTCTGAAGGCTGCCATATTATCAGTTTTTTTACGCTGCTCTCTCGTAGATTTGTCATCGAAACTTATATTATTTTGTAGAAATTGGTATCTCTGCAGCGACATGGTAGTACGAAATATATTAACACCAGTTCCATCAGTTCCCCAAAGATCCTTCAAACTCTGCCGTTTAGATTTGGTGACGCCAGCTAAGTACAGTAATCCAATGGTTGCTTTCAACTCACTAATATTAGTTTTTTGCATATAGCAAGAAGTATTCGAATTATAAGCAGCACTTTTGATTTGTTTTTGACGAATTTCTGAATTAGTGTGTTTCAAAATTTCATCTAGCAATAGCATCAGTGACAAAAATGTTCCAGCATTCATATTCTGTAGCGGCATCCTTCGCAATGGCTTTTACTTGAGTATGCTTGGTTAAGATGTTTTCTGAACGAAGCCTTTCGTTTGTACGTGGACAATTTTTGTACCATCTCTAGAACTGTATTAGGTAACCTTTATTAGGTAATAAAGGATTTATTAAGTTGCTTCAAGTGCGGTCGCTGGATTAGTCTTTCACTGTCGCTTTGGATGACACAAAACTGTCTTTAAGGATAATAACTTTTCGTGGATTCACAAGTATAAAGTAAACCGTACGAGTTGTATTTAAAGTTAGCTTCGACGTATCGCTAGGATGCGCTCCGATCGACCCGATAATCGACCGACACAGCGTTACCCTATGAATGCTTTCGTACGACTGCGACTGCACGAGTTGTATATAAAGTTAGCTCGACGTATCGCTAGGATGCGCTCCGATCGACCCGATAATCGACTGACACAGCGTTACCCTATGAATGCTTTCGTACGACTGCGTCTGCACTGTCTAAATAATAATTTAAACAACATATTAAAACTCAAACATTTGCAACAAACGAACTAATAATTACTTTATTATTTTCATACATATTTTTGTTAAATTTCAACAGTAATTTATTATCAACCTCTAGCTAGGCTATAGCAAGGTTTTGCACCAATCAGTTGCTTTGTATGTAAAAGACCTTCAATAATATCTGTATTAAGTCTATTGCGTTGTTCTGTCTTTATTAAATTTATAGATGAGCAGATCCTCTCTACGACGACACTGGAATGAGGTAGATTTAAGATTGCAGAAACAAATTTGGACAACGTAGGATATAATTGATTGATGTAGTTAGCAGAATCACGGGCTGCAGTGACTTTACACCGGTAGGTTTCAAGATCTTATGAATCATCAGGCGCTAGATCTCCACTTAAAAAATACATCGATATTTTTCGATGCATCGGTTAGAAACATCGATGTTTTCTCAAAATCGAGTACTTTTTCTAACATTGCATCACAAAACTGTAGTCAGCCCCCTGACACTCTATACAAACAAAGCACAATTTTTAATTATCTATTAGGCTTAGCACGCACTGCGATTAAACGCAAGCGGTTGAGAAATAGCTGAAAACGCAAAACCGCATACACGCACGCATTGCGGCTGGCGTTTGGCTTAAATTTATTTCAGTACCATCATGGATTTCTGGCGAGCAGCGTGTGTTATAGTTTTGGTTTTATAGCCTTAATATTTCTGTCTCTATACTGATTTAATGTTTTGTCATATAAAATAAAGCCGAACTACCACTGACCGATCATTGACAAAGTACTCCGGGAAGGAGTGGTGGGGGGAGTTCATCGTGAAGAAGAAGAATTTTGTCATATAATGCCGGCCTTTTTTCCACTTCAATGATAATGTTTTTCGACACGTTGTCTGCAGTCGACGATGTACAGACGACATGACTTATACTTACCGCAAAAAACGACTATCCTCTGCTGTCGCTAAGTCCAGACTGAATAAAAAACCGAATGCGGTTAACCACCGTCCCCATACTATTACTATGGGATAGAAAAAAAAATCGCGCGTTTACAAACCGCGATCAAAATGTAGCAAGTTACGTTTTATATAATCAGTCTTGCGTTTTTAAAATCAGTCAATGAAAAAAGTTGCCAATGTGTGCGCTTGTATAGGAAGCTTTGTGTTACATTTTTTTGCGGTTTCAGATTCGCGAAAAACGCGTGTCTGAAACCGCAGTGCGTGCTAAGCCTTACTCCTACACGCCTGCACGCCTGTTGTGTTCCGGTTCGCCTTTTTTTGTTTTTTTCCCATCTCAAAAATGCCCAGCGCGCCAAAAGAAGTTTTCACTTCAAAATATTGCGCAATACTACACGATGCAATAGAAAAATATGTTGCAATAAAAATTAAACTCGCTCAAACTTTAGTTCAATCATTGCGCAGTCTGAAAATATTAACCCTTAACTTAATATATCACAATTCGCGCAAACGTTATATTCCGCAATTTAGACTCTAGAGGAATAAGGAATATTAAAAAAAAAAGCGCTTAGTAACACATTTTTATTTATTTATATAAATAGGTATTGCATTATGTAAAATTGGATTTGTTTTTCTTAATTTTTTCCCCCATAAAAACAGCGTGCATAGGAGAGTTGAATCCATTTGCCTAACTAAAGCCTATGCGAGCATAAAAATGTAATATACATATTAGGTATTAATAGTTTTTTTTTCAACAATATGCTGTAACATTCAGTCATAACTGTTTCAAGTGTAACTGAAATTTGTATTTGATTGTAAACATATTGGTAGTGTAACAACTTATTGTGTAAAAAATATATATATATTTAAAATTGCTTTGTGCCTTATGTTAAATAGCAATAAGGGTGTTAATTGTTAAGATCTGAAATATAACCATTGTTTAATGTTTTTTATTATATAGATATTTTTGTTTGTGCTAATTTTTTTTAGAGACTAGATATCTAACCAGGACTACTATACCTTTACCATGAGTTTACAATAACCGCAATCGCTAGCGAGAGCATAATATATTTATATGGAAAATTGTCAATTTGACATTGACAGTTGACAGTTTTTTTCATATAAATGTCAATATCTTCACGCTAGCGAATGCGGTCATTGTAAACTCGCGGTAAAGGTAACTGAAGTTTAACTCGCTTACGTCGGCGAGTTAATCGTGTTTGTTTTAGGGCGCGTTCAAGTATTACGTAACGCAATTTTTGAAGATTTTTAAACTTTAACACGCCGTAACGCGTTTCTGTACCCTCAGTCCTCCCCCTCACTAGACGTCACGTAACAACCAAGTGACCATTTTTTCCAACGAAAAGGGTTGCTGCCAACTTGAGAGAACAAAATAAAAATGACGTACAATACAATACACTAGAGGGATTCCCTGTAAAACATAAATGAAAAGGGATGCTGGGGCTCTAGTCAAAGTAACAATTTAAAACGAATAACGATAAGTTCGAAAACAATAAAATGTATGGGATTGACATATTATGCCGTCGCTAAATCACGTGACACGTCCCATACATTTTATTCTTTCGAACTTGGTTATCGTTTTTAAAATGTTACTTTGACTAAGGCCCCTGATTTGGGAGATTTTAATTCTCCCAAAAAAATTTATAGATGAGAACAATGTTACGTAACGCGTTGTTCGAACTCCCCTCTCGCCCCTGTAACGCATCGTAACGTTTTACAAGACCCCCCCCCCCAAATTGCGTTACGTAATATTTGAACGTCCTCTTATTTCACTAGAGAAGTCGCGCGCCAGCACGTCACGCGGCAACGCGTCGTCACGTGACTACAGCGTCGCTCTATACGAATGTAAATAATGTAAACTTATTTTTTTTATAACTGTTAAGACACAAATTTGAGACATACCAATGTATGTTAAGTGGATTTACTTTTATATTTTTTATAATGTTATTCTGTATAATTTAATTAACCGACTTTATTTGTACAGTGTATATATATACAATATCGTGTATAATGTATCTTAATATGTGTACATTTTTATGTTTATTAAAATACGTACGCCCACCAAAGAGTTTATTTTATTTTTACTTGATTTTTACCTGTTCCGTGACAGAAGGTTTTATATAATAACTAGCTGTTGCACGCGACTTAGTCCTTTATTAAATATAGGCCATGTTACTCGCTGATCTTTCTATAGGTAAAAGAATTTTTAAAATCGGTCAGATAGTTTTTGAGTTTTATTCATAACAAACAAAAATACAAATCATGTCTCTTTACAATATTCGTACAAATATATAAGATAGCTGTTGCACGCAACTTCGTCCGCGTAACTTTATAAAATATAGCCTATGTTACTCACTGATAATGTAGCTTTTTATATGTGAAAGAATTTTTAAAATTGATTTTGAGTTTTATTTGTTACAAAAACAAAACTAAAAATATCTTGTCTGTATAATGTTAGTAAAGATTTCACTATTATTGATATCAGCATAAATTGTCTGTAGGTACTAATATTATAAATGCGAAAGTATATTTGGATGTATGGATGTTTGTAACTCTTTCACACAAAAACTACTGAACCGATCACTTATGAAATTGTGCATACACGTTGTCCGAGACACCAGAAAGGACATAGGGTACCTTTCATCGTTCAACGCGGACGAAGTCGCGGCCACCAGCTAGTTGGTTTATATTGAGATATGTATTTATCTCACTAACAATAATCCTAACTTTAATATTATAAATGTATGTGTAACTCTGTCTGTCTGTCTGTTACATTTTCACGTCATAACTACTCAACCGATTATCATGAAATTTTGCTTGCACGTCAGATACAGAAAAGAACATAGGGTACCTTTTTTCCAGAAAAAAAAGTACTGTTCCCTAATTATCATCTAAAAATAAAAATAACAACTTCAGGGCATTGGAAAAATTAGCAATAAAGAATGAATAAATGTTTTATCACCTAATAAAACGGGATGAAGTCGCTTGCAAAAGCTAATAGATCTTTTTAAAATGTTAAACTCGACTGACAGGCTATTCTACCACTTGATGGTAGGTGGCTACCGTCGCCTAAAGCACAAACAACGTCACAGTAAATGGGTTCTGGCATCCCTTACTCATTCACCGAAACACAAACACACTGTTGTCTTCTGTAACGTGTTGGTTACTGCCGCCAGAAGGGCTGCCCAAATGCGGCATGCCCTGCCACCTCTTTCCAAATCGAGACAAGTCAACTTTGAAAAGTTCATTTAAAACTTTGTACTGCCGCGAATCTAATCTTAGGACCCATAAGACATAGCGCTGCTGACTACTGATCCAGCGGGCTCCTCAAAATATGTAAGTAAGTAAAAAGGTAATTTTTTTATTATGTAAAGAATTGAGACTGGGATTTAAAAAAAAAAAAAATATTACAGCATGTACACAGGCGCCCGACGCAAAAACACTCCGTTTTTGCGTTGGGATTATAACTTGTTTTTTGTAAAAATAAATTCCTAATTGTTTATTAAAAAGTTTTTATGGCCTTTGCTAAAAATATTCAATTAATTACGCCATTAAATCCAATGGCGCAATTCGTGTGGAAATATTTATTCAAATTGCATTTCAAAGTTTGGCTACTTAACATGCCTATCATGACTGATTAATCAAGGAAACATGTTTAACTTGTAATGCCAATATTAGGGGTTATTTTTTTTTTGTAAATATTTTTATAATCAGGAAACTAATGCAGAGATTAATTATACATTAATTGCTTCTAATTAATGTATAAAGCTGCAAGAACATCTAAGAATTAGTTACAGAATTAAACATACGATTTCTATTATAACCAGTAACAAATTAAAAATAAGCTTATTTAAAATAAAATCTAATCCTAAGTATATATTAATAATTAAATTAATATATAACTTAGTTAAGTTATGCATATGCATCCAACGGGCCACTTTTCCGTATACCAAGGGCTTAATAGATTTAAATTATTTATAAATATTTTGTGAAAATAATTAGTTAGTTTTTAAGTTTTGTATATAATTTATATTTATAATATTAGTTTAAATCCTTATGTATCTATTTACTAAATAAAAAAAAATTTTAAGTTAATATATATATATATATATATCTGTGGCCCTGTGCTAAAAGGGCCAATATCTATATTCCAATCTTTCGGTAATAAGCATTAGAACAATGAACAAGAATTGATAGTTATAATTTACATGTTATATATTGTAGTATTACTAAAATATCTTTTTGTTATTGTTAGGACAAATAAATATCATTCTTTTTCAACAACTTTGCTGTTAAATCCCATTTTTCACAAAAAAGGACTGGCCCTTTTAGCACCAGGCCACAGATATATATTTACACATTATATAATATTATATAATAAAGCATTGGTCCCTTTGGCAGAGTCCCAAGTATGCTGGCTGTATTACCTCGTATGGCAATTGTTGGCGACAGTGGTGGTTCAAAGAAAATACTTTTGTATGTTTTGTTCCGGGAGGCGTGATGGCTAGCACACTTGCTTATTGCTTGGAAACAGACAAGATGACAAGAGAGTAGACATTGAACCGTACGAATGTCGATCGATCCGTGCCACAATAAAAACGCTAGGTGGCGTGCGTGTCGATAGTGGGCCGCGCTCATTGGCTGCGCGTAGCCGCCGACGCATGCGCAGTGCCACCCCGCCTCCCACAGGACATCTTTATTATAAGAAATATACACACAGAATATATAACCGAAACACACAGAACATATAAGTAAACGCATGGAATATATAAGTAAACACATGGAATATATAACACACAGAATACATAACAGAAGCAGGCAAAACATTTAAGTGTGGCTGGGGTTGGCATCCTCAACAGCAATACTAATCTTGTTGACCGATATAAATAGAATTAGAATCGCCAGTTATATCAACCAAACGTTTTGATAAGATAATTTTAACTTTATTATTTTAGATATTGACGACACGTTTGGTCTAGTGGCTAGTAACCCTAGCTGTGATCCAAACGGTCGCGGATTCGAATCCCGCTAGGGGCAAATGTTTATGTGTTAACATTTTACCTTTGCACCTGAGTCATGGATGTTTTTTATTTATAATATGTATGTATTTACCAAAAAGAAAAAGTAATCTATGTATTATATCAACTGTCTGGTATCCATAATACAAGCATTAGTTGCTTAATGTGGAACTAGATGGTGCTGTGTGGAATGTGTGAAGATATTTATTTATTAATTTATTTATTTATTTATCTAATGATAATAAAGTTTAAGAATTATTAGTGGCAAGGGTAGGCTACACTTCGTTTCGCAGTCATTTGAACAGTAAGAGAAAACATTTGTATTTTTGTTTGTAATGAATAGACTCAAAAACTACTAGACTCATTTTGAAAAGTCTTTCACCTATAGAAAGCTACATTATCAGTGAGTAACATGGGCAAAATTTTATAGTTACGCGGACGCAGTCGCGTGCAAAAGCTAGTTTGTTATTACTTGGGTTACATTATCTATTATAATTTTCGTAAGGTCTAATTTTTTTTTTTTTTTTTCAAAAAAAAAACAGTCCTGAAAGAATTTTTAAAATTAAATTTATCCATTAACCAACAAACATACATTTTTTTCTCTCATCATAATATTACTTTAGATAATAATTATATATGTATATACAGATAATTAAAAAATATAGATTTCATTCAATCATGTCATCGAAATCGAATGTTTTGAAATGTTTAATGTGATTAAAAATGTTCAAGGCAATTTCGGATTCCTCTCCCAAGAATTTTATTGGTGACGGTTTGACGGCCTACGCTTTTGTTTTATCGCGACCCAAATGCTTTTGTTGTGAAATGACAAATATTTGTCAAATGTCGTACCTATTGTAATGACTGAGTCATGAGTCATGAGTGAACGGAAGCATGAGGCAAGGTACTAAGGTACACCTACAAAGGGCAAGTACAAAAGATTTTTTTTACTTGGGTAAATCAGCGAGCTGTGATCCTCACCGATCATGGGGAAGATTCTATACATCCTTTATGGTAGGCTTTGGTAGGGATGTATAGGTTCTATACATCCTTTAGGCTAAAGGAGTCACTCGAGCGTCGTGGGGACCTTTTGGATTTTGAAGATTGGGTAGTACGAGAACTGCACTAAAAATATCGGGATTGGAATATTTCCATTTTTCCTGGCATAATAAAAGTCTTTATAATCGAAAACTCCTTGGTTTTATTAATCGAATACCATTTATTTTTATTTTTATTGTTTTTTTTTCGATAAAAAGATTTATTAAAATATTCTTTAAAAATAATACGAGATGATTCACTAAAAATTAATATGGCATATAATGTCAATTCTAAATGCACAATAAAAGTGACCGTTCTAAGTAAACAGTAAACGTTTACAAGGAACTGGCATTCTAATTATTCGATTTAAACAATTTGTAGTAAAAATGATTCAAAGCATATGTGCACAGCCATTTTGATCACACAGTCAAAATTAATATGATAATCAAAAATTTCATTCAATAGTTCATCATAGCACAAGTAGTATTATATAGGTATAATCTGGCCGTTAAATTACTTTCATTACTCAGCCGGTGCGGCGAAATGTTTTCTTTTCTTTAAAATATATATAGTAATAGTAGCACGGGCATCCACAAAATAAATGATAATGTAAAACAAATCTCATTTTCAGAAAATTTAAGTTTGTAGTGAATATTTAATTTCCGCGGATACGGATATTCGGCACATCACTAATATCTAGATACTCTTAATACTATAGTTAGAAAAAATTCATTTGTTTATTTATTTATTTTAAAAAAAGAACGCGGTCTTGTCACAAGGTCTTGTCGAACTTGTAGTCGAATTGACTCGAGAAAATTCAAGAGCAATAATTTATTATGACTTTTGAAGTGGTTTAACACAAAAACAGTGTGTTGATCGGATGCTTTCTGCATTTGGTGATAATATAATAATAATAATAATATAATATCTTCACACATTCCACACAGCACCATCTAATCCCATAGTAAGCAACTAATGCTTGTATTATGGATACCAGACAGTTGATATAATACATAGATTACTTTTTTTTTGTAAATACATACATATTATGAATACAAACATCCATGACTCAGGTACAAAATGTAAATGTTAACACATAAACATTTGCCCCTAGCGGGATTCGAACCCGCAACCGTTTGATTAACAGCTAGGTTTACTAGCCACTAGACCAAACGTGTCGTGAAGCCCCATCTAAAACCACAATTTATGTCAATCTGTCAAGCTCTGTGACGATCCCAGTCAAGGTCGCCCAAAAACTGCAGTCACCCAAGATAACATTGATGCCGTGCGTATGCTGTTTGAGATAACAGCAACAGATAAAGCCTGAATATAAATGAAATCTAATTTAATAAAAAAAACTTATGGGGAAATCTCAAAATAAGTGCGAATTTTTGACAGTAGGTATTGCCTTATAATAAAATTATCTAACATTACAAAGTGTGAATCGAAAAATGGTTATCATATCATATATGTAAAATGACGCTTGTGAAAGGTGTTAGACCTGTCTAAAAACGCATCTTTATCATTCTCGTCGAAATGATCGTTCCGCATAACTTATTGCCTAATATATAAGTACCTAACTTGATCTATAGGTCGTAGTTCAGTGTATTGTGTTCATCACGTTTTGTGCTAGTAAATGTTTAGAAGGCTGCATGAACAGGTTGTTCTTTGCAAAAAAAAAAACAACTGACAGTGACGTTTGTTTTTTTAAATTGTAACGAGGCAAAGAAATTCAATTTTGAGTGAACCTCTTTTGATAATTTTGATATTCTTTTGATATTATTGTCTGAAAAAATATAATATGATTTTTAAAAAAATTAGTTATTCAACGGCTTTAATAATGGTGAGTATTACTATATTTTTTATACTAAGTATATGGATCCTAGTACAATTTTTCTCTAACTGAGTCCATCATGCCAGTGCCAGTCAATCAAACTGACAGACAGACAAAAATTTTAAAAACAATTTTTTTAACCCCGGTAACATAAGTGAGAACAATGTGTACAAATTGGGTTTTTTTTAATATTTAATGTACCTACAGACACGGCTCGATTACAAATTCATTATTGTAATAATAATATTCATTAGATATAGATATTAAATATATATAAAATTCGCTTTCCGCTTCAAAAAAAAAACTCATTTCATTATAATCATCATCTGTATATTATTACTTATATATAAAATTCTCGTGTCACAGTATTTGTAACAAAACTCCTCCGAAACGGCTTGACCAATTTTTATGAAATTTATTGTGCATATTCGGTAGGTCTGAGAATATGTTTTAAACTATTTTTTATACCCACCTTATACAATTTTTGAGTTGGGATGACCCACCTCAAAAATTTTTTTTTTTGCAAAACAACGTTTGCGGGGTCAGCTGGTTATGTATAAGTTTGTTTTACAATATAACCTTCTTAGATAACAATTTTTTTTACATAGGCGGAGGATTGCAGTCGTCTAATGAATAGTGCACATAGTGTATGCGTTAAAAGATCAAATGAGAATATAGGATGGTACCTTACACACATATGGAAACACATCAGCACACGTGCTTTCATTTTTAACTCTCGACGCAAAAACTGGATTTTATAAGTTTGACGTGTCTCTGTGAAATCGTAGCTCCCAAACGGATTTATCGATTTTGATCCGGTTTTTTTGTTTCAAAGCTAACGCGATCGGGATTGTTCTTAGTTATAATTTATGAAGATCTGTTCAGGCGTTTGAAGGTCGTCAGCCCATTTCCTAGTTGACGAAGGGATCTCACTAACTTCCACAGGTTCGATTGATGTGAATTTTTTTATACTGTTACTGACAGACGACACGACAATTTTATTAAAACAGTATAAAGCCGAATTAATTTAAACACTATAAAGCCGAAAACCCACTGACTGGTAAATGACTCATCTTTTTGTTCTCCTAGAAGGTGGGGTGGGGGGTTTTTGCGTTATAGGTGATCGTATAGGGGGTCGTTTGGTGACCCCCAGAAAAATCCGATATCCTCGATATACAGTTCTAGTAAAAAGTTGGCGACGGGATCTCGGAAAGTATTAGTCTAAGCGCGTTGGGACCTCACGGACCCAGAGATTCGACGAAGGGAATAAAACATTGATCAGCTATTGATATGCAAATATCACTCTAAATAACTAAATATTATTGTTTATTTATACCTACTACATAACAAATATTACATAATAAAATTATGCAGATACGAATGCCTTAAATATTAATTAAGTAAATTATAATAAATGGATAGCGATTCTGCTCAATGTCAACGCGAAAAATATTATTAAAATAAATATTAAAATGTAAATATGAACGTTGGTAGACATTTTTCGGCCTCATTAACCTCTCACCTGAAGTATGTACCTACATCATTCAATGTCATAATTTACTTAGAAGTTGTGTGCTAATAGCTGGTGCCCGCGACTTCGTCCGCGTTGAAAAATTTCAATAGTGTATCATTTCATTTTATATGATTTGCCCTTAGACTAACAAAACATATCATAGGTAGCGAACTTAGGCCGGCTCTGTGAACCTATGATGGCAGTCATCATAGGTTCACAGAGTAGCTAACTACGGACCTCCCCGCGTTGAATAATAAAATAATTATATAAGATCCGCTCTCGGCTTCGCACAGTTGCAATTTTATGTGGAAATTATATATAAAAACCTTCCTCGTTTAACGCTCTCTCCATTAGTGAAAACCGCATTAAAATCCGTTGCGTAGCTTAAAAAAAATCTAAGCGTAAATACAGAGGGACAGACAGCGGGAAGCAGCGAACTTGCGTAGATTATTTCGATGGCGGGAAGCGACTTTATTTTATTTTCAAAAGTTGTAAATCTTCATTGCTATGACGCCCCGGTGACGTTCAATTTTTAAAATTTTTAGACGATCCCTCGGGAACCTAAAATTTTACCAGAATAAAAAAGTATCCTGTACTTATTTTAATCCAGATAATAAACTATCTGTGTGCCAAATATCATTCAAAGAATGACAAACATCCATTCATTCAAGCTCAATGTCGCTCAACGAGCTATGGAAAGAGCTATGCTCGGGGTTACACTGCGAGATCGAATCAGAAATGAGGAGATCTGTAGACGTACGAAAGTTGCCGACATAAGCCGGCGGATCAGTAAGTTGAAGTGGCAGTGGACAGGGCATATAGTATGGAGAGCCTTTGGCCGCTGGGGCCGGAAGGTTCTCGAGTGGAGGCCACGGACCAGCAAGCGCAGTGTAGGACGTCCACCCACAAAGTGGACAGAAGACCTAATAAGGGCCGCGGGTCAACGGTGGATCCAGGCTGCTTCTGACCGGTCCTATTGGAAAGTTATCGGGGAGGCCTAAGTCCAGCAGTGGACGTCCTGCGGCAGAGATGATGATGATGATTCCTTTTCACAAACTCTAGCATTATTTTAACCGGAACTTCCCCGCGCACCGCCGTTTCTTGCAGCCCAGTAGGGTTTCATTCCTTAAATATAAGCATAGAGTAAATAGTACTTACTTAAGTACCATTTACTCTATGGTATAAGGGATTCATTGAGGCAAATGACATTGACGTTTGTCCTTCAATGTTTATATGAAATGTAGTGTCCGACCGAAGCATCGGCTTCGGGCACCTTCGGCCAAAAAAAACCGCCTTCGGTGAAACCAGATTCCTAAATAAATTAATAAATGTTATAATTCACATTATTACGTAAAGTTATTATTTTTAACAAATAAATTGCAAGGTCATTTTTTTATTATCTCCAGATCAACTTTAGAGATGATTTAAATTACATTTTCTATATATGTATACAGTCGATATAAAGTTGATGGCTTTATATCGACTGTATACATATATTAAAGTTTTAAAATCATTCATAATTATTATTAATTGTAGCTTGTAGCTAATCTTGAACAAAATTTCGAGCTTCTAAGACTTCGGCTTCGGCCAGAAATTGATTTTCGGTCGCACATTAGAAATGTTTCATATTAGTTGGCGGCTGGAAATTTTTTTTTTTTTTTTTTGTTATTTTAACCATTAAAACAACGTACTGTACCTATCTTTCTTTCTTTTGCTTCTATCTACGTTCTTACGGAATCCTCGTTAACGATTAATGCAAACATTGCAAAAGTGAATGGAAACATATTAACGCGTTCACGAAAATACAGTTTTTGTTAAGTTGACACACATTTTTAACAAAATGTTAAGGGTCGATTTCACCAACTACAAGTAAAGTTACTTTTAGAAATAATTTTATGTTTTATTAAATTATTCCATTGTTGAGTTGTTTAACATTAACAAAATTAACAGCCGTTGGTTACTAGCCACTAGACCAAACGTGTCGTCTGAAGCCTTTCTTGTAACTTAGCTTTCAAAAAGAAAAAACGAAATCAAAATCAGACCATCCGTTTGGGAGTTACGATGCCACAGACAGACACACAGATACACAGAAACCCAGCTTTTGCTTCGGGCGTCGTGGGTTAATAAAATAAATAAATAAATAACCACTAAACTAAAGTAACTCACGTCTCTTGTGATTGACAATTTAATGCCGCTTGGCCCTTAACCTTAAAACATGATTACAGGTAATAGTTACTATAAATCATGACGTCAGATTATATGTAGTAACCACAGAGCAAAGAAACAATGCGCCGCCCGCTACTAGAGACGGCATGGTCAACGCTTTTCAAACAAACCAGTACACGCACGGCTTACGCATTGTTTAGTTTTTGTGTTTCAAAACAGCCTGGATTCGTATTTTTTTTTAATTAAAAATTTGCATTTAATTGTTTACACAAATACAGAATTTACATATTCATATACAGAACTTTATTGCTTATTCACGTTTATACTTTTTTTTAATGTTTCCCAAAATTTGTATACAATTCCATATACAAGGAAGATGATAATAACATACAAAAAAGCATTTACATTGATTTTATTACACTAAATCACAGCACAATGAAGCATTTCTATAGTTTTTACTACTCTATGTGCAAATAGAAACTGGCGGTCAAATAGTTACGCTAAGTCAACTTAATTGGACCGCACGAATATTATTATTACTGCCGTCTCTAGTAGCGGGAGGCGCGGCGATTCTTTGCTCTGTGGCATTAACTTGTAACTAATGTGTTCCATGTTTGAATTACGGATGCGATGCGAACTCGACATTTTGGCGGGAACGCTTGACATCTATCTAAATGTCAAGCATCTCGTCGCCAATTGATATTGAATCATAACGGTATTATGCAAGACATATTTGCTTGCGCGATGTTTAATTGGAGTTTAACAAATATTTATTTTTACGCAATAATATTTAGACTAGCGTTTGCTCGTGTCCTCGTCCGCGTATCTTTTAAATTATAGTCTATTAGCTGGTGCTCGCGTCTTCGTACGCGTAACTTTATAAAATCTATGTTATCTCTGACAATGTAGTTTATTCATTACAAACATACAAATCTTCTCTATTTATAATAATAATATATATGTAAATACTTTTTTTTATGTATAATAAAAAATAAAAAGTAACGCCCTAGAGGTTACAGAGAATATTCAAATACTTTTAATTTTTTTTTATAGCTATGATGGACACATATCTGAAATAAAGTTATAGGTATTATTATTATTAAATGAGTATTTAAAAATAAATGATTGTTACAGTTATCGGCCCTAATAACAGTGACTTTGTGTCAGAGAAACGAAGCCATTATAAGGAATGATTTCGAAGGACCACAGCCAGACGGATCATACAAATGGGCTCTGCAAACAGGTAAGTTGAGTGGTAATTCAGGTATTTATTTATTATCTGCAAGGGGCTGGTTGCTGTCGCCAAACAGGCTGTCCAAATGTCTGCGATATAAAGTGTGCCCAAATAAAAAAAAAACTATAACACCTGGCAAAATATTTGCTCACATAATATATAATTTATACTTAGAATAATATTGCTGCTATAGTTTTTCCAGACGTTACATTTTTATTTTATACGATCCCTCGGGAGCAGTAAATTTATAAAATATAGTCTTATGTTACTTCCTGATAATGTAGCTTTCTATTGGGAGAAAGAATTTTTTTAAATCGGTCCATTAGTTTTTGAATTTATTCATTACAAACAAAAATACAAATATTTTCTCTTTAGTCGTGGGTATAATATATATATATATATATATAATATTATGATATAGATTGCGATTAACAGCAATGCTATTTAGGTTACTAATATTAAAAAAAAATAACAGTGACATATTGGCTGTAGTTACATAGAGTAAATAGTACTTAACCATTATATTTACTCTATGGTAGTGGTAAGTAAAAAATAAAGTTATTAAATTTATTTCACCAGAGGGTGGCATATATCATGAGCAACGTGGTTCCCTACAGAGTGGACCTTCAGAGCCAAGTTTGCTGGTCGAGGGACAATACCAATACACAGCACCGGATGGACAGGTAATCATTTTAAAATGTCAAAGCTCCATCTATGTTTTAATTGCGATGCGACTCCTAAACTACTGAACCGATTTTGATCAAACTTTGTACCTACATGTAATTTGGTCCAACTTAAAAGATAGGATAATTTTTATTTTGAACCAAAGCCGAGAGCGAGCCACAAGTCTATATATATATATATATATAGACTGTGTGTGTGTGCGTGTTGGTTTGTGTATTACTCAAAAATTCGAAAACTAGCCTACGGATAGACTTGAAATTTTTACACAACATTGCATTTAAACAGAGGAATGATCTTATGTACCTTTATTCACAAAATTCCAACGGATACCGATTTAAAAAAAAAAAAAAAAAATTTTATATTATTAATTGTAGCATGTAGACAATTTTGAAAAAAAAAAAAAATCTTAGAGGTTTGAAGCCTTCGGCTTCGGCCGAAAGTTGTGCCGATAGCCGATTAATCGGCGTCGGCTTCGGCTTTGGCAAGAAATTGACCTTCGGTCGGACACTAGTGATCTGTGGACCAATTATATACAAGTCATTACTCTGTACAAATTTTTAATAAGCTTATAAGCTTGTATAAGCTCTGTATAAGCTTTAAATAAGGACCACTGGCACTGGTAATACCATAAAATAAATAGTATTAAGTTACCATTAACAGTAAATAGTACTGTTAAGTACTGTTTACTCTATGGTAATACTAACACTATGAAATTTCTCCTACAGGTAATAAACTTGATATACAAAGCAGACGAGAATGGATTTCAACCTTCCGGAGCTCACTTACCAACTCCACCGCCAATACCAGAGGCTATACAAAGATCATTAGATTACTTAGCGTCGTTACCACCATCCAGAGATTATCAGTGATTTTAGAAATAATAAAATGATTACAATGTGTTTTTTTTTATTTATTTCAATTTTTTGTTTTAATTAGAGATGGGTTTGCTCTTGACCAGCATACAGCCGAGTAGCGAAGATGAGGCCTATTCTCGAACCTCATTCTCAACCCAGAAGTTTACCTATTCAAGAGAACTTTGAAAATATTTGGGTTATATGAGGTCAGGAGTTCCAAACCTTTTGCAGTGCGCATGCGCATCATAAAGGATGTTTTAAAGCGCTTGGTCCGAAAAAGAGGGATTTCGACAAGATAAGAATGGTGACCAGCCGTACGTCTGAATGTCCGATGGAACAAGGGACAAGGGAAAGGGAAAATGGGCTCTGGCATCTCTTACTCACTCACCAAAACACAACAGCACATGTGCTGTTATTTTTTGGTGATCTTTTGTAAGATGGTGGTTACCGCCTCCAGATGGTCTGGTCAAATGACTGCGAAACGCAATGTACCCGGCTTGTACTTAAATTAATATTAAAAAGAGAAAAGATTTGTAATTTTGTTTGTAATGAATAAACTCAAAAACTAGTGGACCGATTTTGAAAATTCTTTCACCTATAGAAAGCTAAATTATCAGCGAGTAACATAGGCTATATTTTATAAAGTTACGCGGACCAAGTCGCGTGCAACAGCTTGTATTAAATAAAACCAAATTAATTAACAAAACATTAATTATATTTCAATAAAATTACGTACAATTGTTATAATTATTATAATATACATATAAAATAAAGATTTTTCTTAGTCTTAAGCGTATAAAGACTCGATTAAGAGGACTTAACCGAACATCACAGAAGAAAAAAAAATTTTTTTTTACATATTTACACAATCAATATTACCAGCGAGTAACATGGGCTATATTATATTTTCAAAAAAATTAGGGATCCTTACTAAAACACAAATAATGTAACCCAAGGTGTAAAAAAATGACCTAAAATATTTCTTACATCGCGTGCGCTGCGAAAACTATACAACGACTTTGCAGAACACATCATTATCTACAAAAAGTGTCGCGACAGCATATGTCTAACTATTATAGTTATGCCACAATAAGTTTTCTTTTATTTTAAAAATTTAATTGAAATGCCACCGCTAGAAAAGGTTCTTTATTAGTATCTTGGTTTCAATCCTTATCAAAATAAATTACTTCATATTCTAGACTGCTTCAATAACTTTTATATTAAATTCGGACATTCCATTCGAAAGATATCACGAGTTTAAAAATGTAAGTATTAGAAAAAAGTCGCGTGGTCGCCGCTCGCCCCGCTAAGCAGCACCATAATATGCGATGTGGGCGTCACTGGGGTACGAGGGGAGTCAATGTCAAGAAATATAGTGCCGCGCGGCTCACTCGCGCGGTCGGCTCCCTACGCAACGATCGTGTGCGAAATCGAATAATATTTTATAAAGTTACGCGGACGAAGTCGCGTGCAACAGCTAGTTTTAAATAAATTTCCCGGTAATTCTCTGAGTGCAGTGGGTAACTTATTGTGGAAGCTAAAACTATAATAATATATATAAATAAAGCTATCAATCCGTCTGACATTCTGTTAAACTTAGACCTTGTCAATTGTCAGACACTAGAAATTGGCTAAACTGGGCATTTGTAAGTTTAATTCGGTTTGTCTATGGGCAACATTTTTTCCTATTCTTTCGTTGGTTGCGATTTTTTCATCTACGCTAACTTCGATCATCGCATTCGTGCGAGCGAGATGGCAATATATGCGTGGGAAAGAGACAGATAATGAGGGTTCTTTGTACGATATTCTTTTTGAAGTTAACTCTTTTATTTTTATAGTGTAAGACTGAAAATGGATTTTCAGCTGAAAACGTACCTAACCGAAAAATAAGCTTGCTTCGGCTTTAGTCTTATTTTTGGCCGAAAACGAAAATATGTCCGAATCATGATTTTTTGGCCTAAAATAAAAAAGAAGCTTCGGCTTTAGTCTTATTTTCGGCCGAAAACGAAAATATGGCACTTATGATTTTTTGGTCGAAAATGGCCGAAAACGAAAAAGAAGCCGAAAACGAAAATATGGCCGTATTATAATTTTTATGGCCTAAAATAAAAAAGAAGCTCCGGCTTTAATCTTAGTTTCGGCCGAAAATGAAAATATGGCACTCATGATTTTTTTTGGTCGTAAAATGGCCGAAAACGAAAAAGAAGCTTTAGTCTTATTTTCAGCCGAAAAAGAAGCCAAAAACGAAAATATGGTCGTATTATAATTTTTTTTTCCGAAAATGAAAAAGAAACTTTAGTCTTTAGTCTTATTTTTGGCCAAAAACGAAAATATGGCCGAATCACGATATTTTGGCCGAAAATGACAATTGTTGAATAAATTGGTAACTAATAGGGACTCGATTAAGAAGACTTAACCAACGATTTAATCACAGAATTATTTGTTTTTTACATATATATGTATATGTACATAATCAACAATCCTTATCGCGTCAAAAACATCCAAAAACACTATTTTATCCCTGTTATGTGTATAAAAGTCTATATAAATCTATATAAAATAAAAAAATGAACATGTAATAAAACTATATATAAATAAAGCTATCAATCTGTCTGACATTTTGTCCAACTTAAGACCTAGTCAATTGTCAGACACTAGAAATAGGCTCGACTGTGTCTTTGTAAATTTGATTGGGATTGTCTATGGGCAACATTTTCTCCTCTTCTTTCGTTGGCGGCGATTTTTCATCTGAAAATAAATTACATATTAATGTTATTATTAAGGCGAGGAATTAGCAGAAAAGACTAGTTATTTTTGTCGCATAATTTGCCTTTTTTTGAGTAAAATTAAAAATTAAAACTTAGATTTAAAAATACAGTGCATAATCTTCTATATATTATATATATAATATAAAAATGTTGTGTTGATTTGTGTATTACTCAAAAACTCGAAAACTAGCCGACGGATTTATTTGAAATTTTTACACAACATTTTATTTAAACAGAGGAATGATCTTATATACTTTTTTTTTCCTAAAATTTCAACAGACACCGACTTTTTATAAAAAAAAATAATAATAATTTTCATGCGTTGATAATGGAATGGTTCAACTAGTAGACTATATATATATATATATATATATATATATATAAGTTTGAATCGGTCGGATTTATATAGAAAAATTTCTATTTTCTGAAAAAATAAATATGATTCCTTGGAAACAGTACTTTTTTATCTCAATGAAAATTATCCTATGTCCTTTTCCTGAATCTCTGACAACGTGTATGCAAAATTTCATGACGATCAGTCGAGCAGTTAAACGTGAAAGGGTACACAAACACAAATTATAACATCAGTATAGTATAGAAGTGTCGATTGGTGTAGACCAACTCACCGTTAGTTCTCTTTTTGAAGACAAAGACGAAGAAAGCCGCGTGCGAGACAGAAGCTAGTACAGCAGTGGCGGCTAAGGCTCGAAACGACTGACGACCACCCAAATACGAATACAACTGTCCTCCCACAAGAGAGCCTAGCGCGAATCCTACCAAAAATACACATTTATATAATAAACATTTTAATTTAAGAAGACGTGAGTGGATGAAGGTGTGAATATGTCGCATTTTTTGGGTTTTTTTTTCGTTTTTTTTTTTTTTGGGGTTGATGAAGGTAATATGTCCATATATAAATGTTTACAGACCTTAAATTAGTCGATTTAAGTTTTTTGGGACATGTTTTGGAAAATAGAAAGTTGAAAAAAGGGGGTTATGTACAGTTAATTTTAAAAAGCAAAAATTGCATAAAAGTTTGCTTTTGTTAAGGGAAGAAGGAGATATATGTTCACTTTTTTTTTTAAATTAAATAATAATAATAATACCATTAATATTTCAGTTTGTTTACACAACTTTGCATCATAATTTAGTACAAAAATCAGTTTCACATTCACAATTATAAATTGTGAATTGTATTAACATTTTTTTTATACATTCCAAATCGACTTGGTCATTAGTAATTCTGATTTAAACGAAATTCAAACCTTAAAATAACAATAATACGAGAGTTAAATCAATAAAACCAGATCAAAAATATTTTTACCGTAAAATATTATAACTATTTAAGTAAAAACCGATATTAGTACAGCCACTATGGAGAAAACGCTGGTAACATTATTTTAAAATTTAACATAAGTACCTGTCAAATTACTCATATATAATTAATATATAATTAATTTTCAGCTTACCTCAAATACCTACCCATAAATATGTCTACCATCTCTCGGGCCATTTCACTAGTTAATTTTAATGATTTCAAACTCTTATCGAATTGTCGATGGTTGGTTAGTACGCCATGTTTGTTTACTACTTAAGACGTGTACGTTTAAACACACTATAGGCACCAGATTTTCCCTACACACTAGTGTCAGAGCGATGCTTCGGCTTCGGCCATCTTCGGCCAAAAAAAAACATTCGGCAAAAAAAATCACCTTCGGCCAAAAAAAAACATTCGGCAAAAAAACCACCTTCGGCCGAAAAAAAGCATCTTCGGCCAAAAAAAAGCATCTTCGGTCAAAAAAAATCACCTTCGGTCAAATTTCGGCTTCGGCTCAAAACCCGGCCGAAGCCGAAGGTTTCGCCGAAGATTATTTTTGACAAATATATTGCAAGGTAATTTTTTTTTAATCACCTCCAAGATCAACTTCTAGATTATGATTTTATATAAATTACCTTTCTATATTGTACAGTCTTTATAAACATTCAATTTTAAATTTTTTAAAAACATTTATATTATTAAAATTGTACATTTCATAAAACTTTTAAGCCTTATATTTAAGGCTTCGATCTGAAATTGAAATTCGATCGGACACGACTTCCCTATTACACATCCTGCTCGGCTCGCTTTTCAACACCTAGTAATCGGTCCTATACTATATATATAGTGCCTATAGAGAGACACACACACACTATAGGCACCAGATTTTTTTCCCTAACACACTTACCAACTCCGTCGTCCATCCCCGCGACTATCCCTTGTACTGTAGCAGAGTATCCCTCGGGAGCTACTCGGGCCGCGTAACCGACTATCGTCGCGTAGCACAAAGCGTAAGTCGGTCCTTGCATTAATGACTTTAAAAAAAAATAATAATAATAATAATAATAATAATTTTGACGACACGTTTGGTCTAGTGGCTAGTAAGCCTAGCTGCTAACCAAACGGTCGCGGGTTCGAATCCCGCTAGGGTGAATGTTTATGTGTTAACATTTCACCTTTGCACCTGAGTCGTGGATGTTTTTTATTTATAATATTTATGTATTTACAAAAAAAAAGTAATCTATGTATTATATCATCTTTCTGGTATCCATAATACAAGCATCAGTTGCTTACTGTGGAACTAGTTCCACACTAAAAGCAATTAATGTGGAACTAGTTCCACACTAAGCAATTAATGTGGAACTAGCTCCACACTAAAGCAATTAATGTTGAACTAGTTCCACACTAAAAGCAATTAATGTGGAACTAGTTCCACACTAAAAGCAATTAATGTGGAACTAGTTCCACACTAAAGCAATTAATGTGGAACTAGTTCCACACTAAAGCAATTAATGTGGAACTAGTTCCACACTAATTCAATTAATGTGGAACTAGTTCCACACTTAGTAATTAATGTGGAACTAGTTCCACACTAAAGCAATTAATGTGGAACTAGTTCCACACTAAAGCAATTAACGTGGAACTAGTTCCACACTAAGCAATTAATGTGGAACTAGTTCCACACTAAAGCAATTAACGTGGAACTAGTTCCACACTAAGCAATTAATGTGGAACTAGTTCCACACTAAGCAATTAAAGTAGAACTAGATGGTGCTGTGTGGAATGTGTGAAGATATTTATTTATTTATTTATTTATTAATAATAATAATAATCTTTTATTTTCACAAAAACACATGTCTACACAAGCTTAATTAATTACACATATTCGTTGAGTGAATGCAAATTTTGGGATAGGTATAATAATTCTCTAACTGTATCTCGGGAGTTAGTGCATAAAGTATACGGCCAATCCTTATATATACACTCGTATATATCCGTACTAATATTATAAATGCGAAAGTATGTTTGGATGTATGGATGTTTGTGACTCTTTAACGCAAAAACTAGTGAACCGATCATCATGAAATTTTGCATACACGTTGTCTGGGACACCGGAAAGGACATAGGATAAGTTTCATCGTTCAACGCGGACGAAGTCGCGGGCACCAGCTAGTTTGCGATAAACTTAATGTTTATATGTGTGAAGGAGAGAGACTCTCAATCAACTTGTTAAAATGAGATAGATTTATTTTGATATATTCCAACACCACCGACTTTCTATTGAGCCCAAACAAGCTATATTATTATCTGTTGTAAGTCGCTGAGAACAGTGTCAAGTGAGGGCACCTTTCATCGTTCAACGCGGACGAAGTCGCGGCCACCAGCTAGTATTGGGTACCTTTTTATATATATATAAAAAAAAGGTACCCAATGTCCTTTCTTTTATCCCAGACAACTTGTATGCAAAATTTCCTTAACTTAAAAGGCCTTAACTACAGAGTCACTTTCACATTTATAATATTATTATTAGTAAGTATAAAGTGTGGAGTGTGGAAGTATGAAATGAATAAATAGTATGGAAGTATGGATTTATATTCAAAATATATAATACATATTACTTTTACTTACCTCTATAAACACCAAATGCCACGGATGTTGTATGAATGATATGAGAACGAGACGCACTCCGTAACAGAACAAGCAGAATGTCATTGTGGTGCCGTAGCCAAATCGCTTTAATATTCTACCTGTAAATATATATATAAGCTTTCATGGAAATGAAAAAAAAAAAAAAAAAAAAAAAAAAAACTGTCAGTCATAAGTTGCAAGTCACAAGCACACAAGCACGCACGCGCACACACACACACATACACACGCACGCACACGCACACACACACACGCACGCACGCACGCACGCACACGCACGCACGCACGCACTGTTATAAAGATTTCATGAAATGCCTTTTTAAATTTTTGAAAATAAATAAATAAATAAATAAAAAGATTTATACAATTAAACTATGAAACAGTTCAAATATAATAATTAATAAGTACCCAACAATGCCTTTTTAAATTGGATTTCCGAAAATATATATCCGAAATACACACCAGAAGTACACACTTGTGATTTTACAAATATGAGGGTAGTTTAAAAAAAATTAAAAAATAAATAATTTACTTATATATAAAATATATAAAATACATAAGGTATTTAATACACATTATGAAAGAAACAAAATACCCTCTGCAGTTTTAATAGTTAGGTTACACTACTAAAATTGTGGACTTAAGACAAAAAAAAAAAAAAACAAATAAATAAATATACTGAATTTCCTTCGATAATGGGGAATACGCTTTATTTTGAACATCTACTTCCGGTTTCCGGCAAATTCCGGCCCGGACTAGTGGAAACCCAGCTTAACTGCTCAACTCTCTCTAGACTAGAGAGAGCTTAACACTCTCTCACTCGCTCTCTCTCTCTCTCTCTCAAGAAGAAGTGACTCACCAGAAAAGTAGAAAAACACTAGTTCCCCAATAAAACTCTGTCCCGCGACCACAACGCCCTCTATCAATTTTATCCTACCCATTTGACCTGTCTCTTCGGCTAACTCCTCGAGGAACCTACAATTTTAAAACACATTCTAACTTGTAAAATTAAAATCTGTATTCGTACATGAATTGTTTATATCTTTGAGTATTCTATGACACGTTTGGTCTAGTGGCTAGTAACCCTAGCTGTTAACCAAACAATCGCGGGTTCGAATCCCGCTAGGGGCAAATGTTTATGTGTTAACATTTTACCTTTGTACCTGAGTCATGGATGTTTTATATTTATAATATGTATGTATTTACAAAAAAAAGTATTCTATGTAGTATATCAACTGTCTGGTATCCATAATACAAGCATTATTTGCTTACTGTGGAACTAGATGGTGCTGTGTGGAATGTGTGAAGATATTTATATTTATTAGATATTCTATAAGATGTACATCGGAGAGTTGCATGAGCTCATACTTTCTCTCTCCCTTCTTCCATCGGACATTAAGACGTCAAAATTCCTCTTTTTTTTTTTTTGATCAAACGTCCATAAAACACGACCAAGAATTCCCTTAAGGCGTCTGTGTTTCCGAGCTCATATAGCCCAAATCATTTTAAAGTTGGGAGTGAATAAGCGTTTTCTGTGGGTTAGCTCGCTCCATCGTCGGCTGACGAAAAGGCTTGCTTTATTATTATTATTATTTATAATTTTAAAAAAAAGAATACGTGGGGCCTTTGAAGGGGCACCAAGTAGCCTCATGTCGTTATAGTACAGGATCCGAAGTGAGGTCGTATTTCACCTATCTTGTTTACAAGACGAAAAGAAAATAAATCGCGATCGCAGCATGGCAGCATTTATTTAAAATTTATTTTTAAAAAATGCCGCTATGCTGCCAAAATGGAAGCAGTGTAATAGAGGAGGACGCAGCATAGCATAGCTAGTTTATTTTTAACCAGCTGTTGCACGCGACTTCGCCCGCGTAACTTTATAAAATATTATTCGAATCCGCATACGAATGCTGCGTAGGGAGCCGACCGCGCGAGTGAGCCGCGCGGCACTTTACTTCTTGACAGAGGGGAGTCCCTCTCGTACCCCAGTGACGCCTACATCGCATATTATAGCTAGCCGAGCGGGGTGAGCAGCGACCACGCGACTTTTTTTTTAATACGTACATTTTTAAACTCGTGATTTCTTTCGAATGGAATGTCCGAATTGAATAATTCAAGAAGTTATATAAAGGTATTGAAGCAGTCTTGAATATGAAGTAATTTATTTTGATAAGGCCTATGTTACTCGCTGATAATTTAGCTTTCTATAGGTGAAAGAATTTTCAAAATCGGTCCACTAGTTTTTGAGTTTATTCATTACAAACATACAAATCTTCTTCTCTCTTTATAATATTAGTCCTTAATGCATTTATCCTGTCAGAGGACAACATCTCAACTGTCCTCCACCCAGACATCTCTTATGTTTATTACCGACGGTGGCCACTTGCCATCAAGTGGTCCTTGATTTGACGGTAGGTGGTCTGTCTGAAGAAAGAAGCTCACCTATGTGGAAAACTGAAATCTTAATAATATCTAACTCACCAAAACATGTAGTAGATAATGAAGCTGTCAAAAGTGCCAGCCACAACCGCGAATATTATGAAGACAATCACTCGCGGTATCTTTAGCACTTCGCGAAGGGCTTTGCCCGAATCGTCAGGACTCGTTAGTGAGGGTAGCTAAAATAATACGAGCATTCACGTATTTGACATTGCATAACATAAAATTATTGTATAACTGCATAGAATCGATGTATTACCCAACTTAAACAATCAATTGTATCGCTTTTTTAGTAAATAAATGAGTTTGAGTTTGTTTATGGAGGGTAGAGGTGAGGAGTGTCGACTTATATGACAATCAAACTGAAAAAATGGTCCTCCCCAACAGTAAGGCCAAGTTCACATGACCGCGCGGTACAAGATCAAACTGAACAGTGTTCCATGTCTACAAAACCGCGCGTATCGACAAGTTCTACAAACATGTATATCGACCTGTTCAGTTTGATCTGCGCGCTAACACATGACCATGTGTTTCGGGCCTAAAATAAAGGTCCAAACAAACTATCGGATCCGATATTTTGTTTGAACCTGGGGTTGTAAAAGTGGCCAGAGTAGCGCTAGCGTAGCATGTCTTCTATCTATCTATCTTGGTTTATTTCTATTACTTCTGTCTATATATCTTTGTCTAATTTACTCGTCAATGCTACACTAGCGCCATCTTAATTTATTGGTATTTTGGGATCACTTTTTAATTGATAGAGTCGGTCATCCTCATTACCTCTATCCTCCACAACGAGGAGGAATCAAAACGTTTGCTTTGATTCATCCTAGTTTTAGATCAAAATGATGGTGGTGATGGTGGTGATGATGATGATGATGGTGGTGATGATGATGATGATGATGATGATGATGACGATGCGGTGACGATGATGATGACGACGACGACGATGGTGATTATTATTATGACAATGATGATGATGGTTGTGGTGATGATGTTAATTATGGTTATTATTATTATGATGGTGGCGGTGGTGATTTTGATGATCATGGTGGTTATGATGATGATAATGATAATGATGTGATGATAGTGGTGATGGTAATGATTATGATAATGATCATGATGATGACGATGCGATGACGGTGATGATGATGACGACGACGACGACGACGACGACGACGACGACGATGATTATTATTATTATGACAATGATGATGATGATGGTTGTGGTGATGATGTTAATTATGGTTATTATTATTATGATGGTGGCGGTGGTGATGTTGATGATCATGATGGTTATGATGATGATAATGATAATGATGTTATGATAGTGGTGATGGTAATTATTATGACAATGATGATGATGATGGTGGTTGTGGTGATGATGTTAATGATGGTGGTGGTGATATTGATGATCATGATGGTTATGATGATGATAATGATAATGATGTGATGATAGTGGTGATGGTAATGATTATGACAATATTAGATGATGATTGTGGTGATGATGTTAATGATGGTGGTGGTGATATTGATGATCATGATGGTTATGATGATGATGATGATGATGATAACAATTGTAACAATAGCGCCTTAAATACGAGTCGACTTACGTTCAAAGATCTGCACGCGAACAAATCAATGACGGTGGCGACAATGGCCACTATGAAGGCGGGCGTGAAGTCCTTCCGCTGAGTGGACACAGTGTCAATGAGCCAACCGCCCAACAAAGCGGTCACCCCATAGCCGACTGTACCCCATGCTCTTTGAGCTCCATATTTCGACCCCTTCTCGGGACCTTTAACCGCAATGGGTCCAAACTTTAACTTCACTTCAAAATTAAGTAGGTGTTGCACTTGTTTTTCGAGTTTACTCCTTAAGAATCGATTATGACATTACCTCATAACTAACATTGACAAAATTTTACACAAAGTGGAAAAAAAAAAACCGTTTAGTTTCTTGAAAATTTCATAATCAATAAATCTTTTTGTATAGAGAATATACAAATACGCTAAACTAAGGAAAGCTAAGTTTTATCAAAACACGCAGAAATAGACCTCAAAGGCGATGGCATAAGAATGTAATTTTTATCATAATTGTTCGATATTATACATTATAATAAGCCAGTGGTATGAAAATTTATGGGAGCAAAATAAAAATTGTCACACGGTATGCGTTTACGTTCTATTTTTGAATTTTTAGAATATTTTAGAATATCTCTCAAGTTTCATCAAAGATATTGCGCCATAAACACAATATCATTTAAAAAAAGAACAATGTTGTTCTTTCGGCGTGTTCGAATTGTGAAAATTTAAATTTTATAATCGTTCGTAAGGAGTGAACTCCAGTCGTGTGTAGGAGTTGACACACACAATTTTTTTTATTTCTATATCAAGTTTGATAGACAGGCTGACGGTCCACTTGATGGTAAGTGGCTACCGTAGACTGTAACACAAGCAACGCCACATGTGCTGCAAGTGCCATAAGGAAGGGGTGGTGTAATAGGGTCTGGCATCCCACACTCACTCACCGAAGTGAGTGGTGCTTCTGTGAGGACCTATGATCAAGTGGAGCGTCAGCCTGTCTGTCGACCTTAACATTAAGAAAAAAAAATCCTCAAATTCTTCTACCAAACTCACCCAAAACATCAAAACAAACAGCATCTCCTATACAATTGGCAACATTGAACGCGACTGTACCTACACACATGAAAACAACGAACGCCCAAAACACCCCTGTCATGTAGAAACTGACATTGTCACTTGTCGCCTCGACTGTACTCGACATTTTTGACACGACCTTCGCCCTTATGTCCTTCTGTGTAAGACCGCCTTTGCTCAAATCGATCTGTATGTGATTGATCGAAGAGTGTTCTATGTTTCTCTTGGTTCTCTTCAAGGTTGTGTTCTCATACTCCTTCTTAACTTCCACAGGCAGAGAGTCCTCCACGCAAATCAGATTACAACGCTCCAATGTCTTGCAGAGTGTCTGTCCCTCTCTTTCGCCCGCGAAATCCATGTGCAAGAGCGAGCACGAACTATTTGACACCGTCACGTCCAAATAGACCGTGTTTATGACTGACGAGTTTGACAGGTAAACGTCAAACCTGTCGTCCGTGGAGCAGGTCCAGTGACAGTTGTACTTGTCCAAGTCTTTTGCGTTTGAGTTGTTGAGTTTTCTCAATTGGATCGTATCGTTCAGGTTGTATATGAACTCTTGGACTAGTTCTTTTTCCGTTGTGGGATTGTCTGGCATTGGTAGGAACCATAGACAACAGTAGGACCCGCTCATGAGAGCGATCAACATCATGAAAACGAGCTTTCTGTGGGTCTGAAATGAAAAATAAATTAACATTTAAATTACACACTTGATAAAACTTATAGGATACTAGTTTGTGCCCGCGACTTCGTCCGCGTTGAAAATGAAAAATATAAAAGCAATATATAACGCTTGACCTCTTGTTGCTATAACACTTATACCAGGAGTTAGTTTTTTATTTTATTTTAGATGATCCCTCATATTTTTCTGTATGAAATTTCATTATGACCGGTTGAGTAGTTAAGGCTTGAAAAGGTAACAGACAGACAGAGTTACTTTCACATTTATAATATTAAAAAAGTATGGATTCAGGTGTCCATTCTTTTTGAGTTATAAGAATATTCTAATTTTGGACAATAAGATATCTTGGAGCTTTCTGAACGCTGCTCCTATTTACAACACAGAGTGAATGAAAGGTGTTAAACTTATTATTGTCACAGGATACTCTTTAAATTCTTACCGGCCAGTAATCGACAACGTATCCGAACAGAGGTTTCGCGGCTGCCCATAGCAACGGCAACACTGCTGTCACCATTCCCATAACACCTGGAGAGACACCCAGCTGTCTTCCGAATACATTCATCTGGGGCAGCAATGGGCCGAGAGCTAGAAATTAAACAAAAAACATGTTAGTCGTGGGACTGCATGTCAGAAAAGTGATACGAAAAGCTTTACGAAAAAAAAAAAAAAAAAAAAACGATTAAATAGTTTATTTTTCGACGACAGATGTCGCTGTGACGGCAGGTTATCACCAACACATCGTTTCTTTCCTCAAAATCGCTTACACATTGCATACAAGATTACTAGCTGAGCGATCGTTCCATGTCAGTCCGGATTTACTGTTTCATCTAGAAAAAAAGTACTGTTCCCGTGAGATCATCTAAAATTAAAAAAAAACTAACGCCTGGCAAAAGTGTGTGTGTAATAACACTTATAATAATATAATAAATGTGATAGTAGCTCTGTCTGTCTGTTACATTTTCACGCCTTAACTACTCAACCAATAATCATGAAAATTTTGTATACCCCTCAGGAAAGAACATAAGGTATATTTCATCCAGAAAAAAATTACTGTTCTTGTGAGATCAAAAATTTTTTAAAAAAACTAACTCCTGACAAAAGTGTAATAGCAATGCAGATGTCAGGCGTTATGTTGCTTTAAATATATATTTATACTAGCTACCCCCGCTCCCGGCTTCGCCCGGAGTGCAATTTATATATCCTATCTTTTAAGTTGGACCAAATTAAATACTTTTTAGCAAAAACAAACGATAGCGCGATTTAAGCTCACTGGCTGTCGCCATCTAACAGCTGAACTTATTGCAGACTGCGATTATTTTAGTCAGTCTCAAGTTTGTAATGCAATACGATGACATCAGATGTCGCTACGCGATATTACTATTGGCCAGCTGTCGGCTTCGCACGGATTCAAAATAAAAACTATCCTATCTTTTAAGTTGGACCAAATTATACATAGTTATGAAATTTTATCAAAATCGATTCAGTAGTTTCGGAGTTCATCGAGAACAAACACGTGACACGTAATTTTTATATAATTATATAGAGATTTTTCAACGCGGACGAAGTCGCTGGCACCAGCTAATATGTTTATAAACCCTCATTATTATTACAGAGCAGAGCGCCAGGAAACTATATATAATAGCATAACTAAGCCCCACATATTCTTGAGTCTTAACTAACCTCGTCACGACATACAACATCTATGAACATAAAGCTATAAATCTTATCCAATTAACAATAAAGACTATATTCGAGCGACCCTGATAACATAAACCATGTTGCATTGCTATCAATTTTATTGCTGGCAAACAATCCATTGTACTTACTTTAGTTACACTATCTAATAAAATTCCTCTAGACAGAGCCAGTTATCAAGTAATTACTTTATTACAATGATAAATGTCTTTTTCTGTTATCTTAATAGTATTTTGTTTAAGTTTAACCTACTATAGATAGGTTTTTCAGAGTTTAATTATTATCAGGATAATCCAAAATGTAACAACGGCTACAAAATCCTAACAATATTATAAATGCTAATGTTTGTGACGATTTGTGAATGTTTGTAAATTTTTCACGCATAAACTAACTTGGAACAAGCAAATTTTATCTATATTTAATATGTATCAAAGCATGTATTTTTATTTTGTAATAAATAAACTGAAAAACTATTGGACCTTTTCTAAAGAAAAACTATTTTAAAAATTCTTTCACTCATATAAAGCTACATCGGAGTTCTATATATATTTTGTAAAGTTACGCGGACTGAGTCGCGTGCAACAACTAGTATTTCATATATATAAATTACGGGAGAATTGTCTGCTAGTCAGGTAAGGTAAGTTTGTTGACATACATTATTCGTATGGACAGTGATAACACGATAAGACTGTCTGCGTCGTCAATGAATTTCAAAAAAATACCTTGAATCAACAAGTTCGCGACACGAGATTCTAGTGTGGGAATTGCAAACGGGATTTAATGATTCAATCCTTTACGAGGTCATTAAAGCGAAGCGTTTTTATTTGCTCTGGGCTCTGGGAGTATAGTTGTTACTGTCTAACGGATCTAGGCTAGGGTTGTCAACTCGAATTTATTATTTTAATGAATTTATTAAATCACAAGCTAAGTTTAAAAACAAAATATAATTAAAATTATAAACTAACCACCTATTGGGTTATGGGACGCAATGAAAGATTAAATTTGTAGTAAATGATATTATTTAATTAGTCACTTTTAGTTAAGCAGAAATGTGTGTTCATATCAGTTCATATTTACTAGGTACATATGGGGCGCAGTTAGAACAGAACTAGCTCTACATCACAAAGTCAAACGTATAAGACTCTTGTATGAAACAAAGAACTATCCGTACTAATCCGTACTAGTTCGTTCTAACATTATAAATGCGAAAGTATGTTTGGATGTATGGATGTTTGTAACTCTTTAACGCAAAAACTACTGAACCGATCACCATGAAATTTTGCATATACGTTGTCTTGGACACCAGAAAGTACATAGGGCTTTCATCGTTCAACGCGGACGAAGTCGCGGGCACCAGCTAGTTTGTGATAAACTTAATGTTTATATGTGTGAAGGAGAGAGACTCTCAATCTACTTGTTAAAATGAGATAGATTTATTTTGATATATTCCAACACCACTGACTTTCTATTGAGACCAAACACGCTATATCTGCTGTAAGTCACTTAGAACAGCGTCAAGTAAGGTCATGGAAATACGACTGCTTTCAAACAACAACAAAAAAAAAACGGATCAAAATCAGACCATCCGTTTGAGGTCTATGATGCCACATTCATATACACAGATACACAAATCAAACTTATAACACCCCTCTTTTGCGGAGGGAGTTAAAAATAATAGGGAGACTGTTAAATTACAATATCACTGAAGATCTTTGACAACATCTCTAGAAACGAAAATTCAATGCAACTTCTCACTATAAAATATTTACACCCAAAATTATTTCCTTATCAATAACTTTTAACCTTGAAGGGGGCATGTCCCCCTATCCCGAAAATTAGGTACGCTTCCCCCCTAATGACAGCAGATTATTGATCTATTTTATAATCATGTTAGGTATAATAAAGTGAAAATCCCGTCTACCTTTACATGAAATAAAATTATAATAGACTAGCGGTTGCACGCGACTTCGTCTGCATAATTTCATTAAATATAGCCTATGTTATTCGTTGATAATATAGCTTAATAGAGGTGAAAGAATTTTTAAAATCAGTTCAGTAGTTTTTTAGTTTTTCATTACAAACTAAAATACAAATATTTTCTCTTTATCTCTATATATATAAAAAAAAGTCGTGTCACGTTGTTTGTCGCCGATAAACTCCTAAACTAATGAACCGATTTTAATAAAATTTTGCACACTGTGTGCAGTTTGATCCAACTTAAGAAATAGGATATATTTTATAAAGTTACGCGGACGAAGTCGCGTGCAACAGCTAGTAATCTCTATCTCTATATATATAAAAATTTCGTGTTGTCGCCAATGAACTCCTAAACTATTGATCCGATTTTGATAAACTATCTAATTAAATAATAACCTGTTTATATTTTGAAGTGAAAAAGCGAGCTGGGGCAGTTTGTAAGGAGAATTCGGCAGAGGGGCAAAACAGTAAATTCACACCCTGTAGAAGTAAATTTTAATAAAACAGACATGGAGGATATAACCCATAACAAAAAAAAAATATTAAGAATAATTCATTCAATCAACAAGAAGCGAAATGAGATAATGTAAAAAAAAAAATTAGTCTAAAAAATATTTTGGGGCAATTTTGCTTTTATCTTAAAATTAACTAGCATTAGGAAACATATGTAAGTTTAAGTGCTAATTAAGTACCTACATATTATTGGTCATCGTTGACTTATCTTAAAATTATTTAATAACTAGCTGGTGCCCGTTGATTATTTAATAACTCCTCAGGAATTTGTACACATCTCGCTTTTAGATGTCCATATTGTAGCTAGATGGGAATGCCTCAAAAGGGAGATTGTTTCAAAGTTCGGGAGTCTGTGGGATGAAATTTGAGCTCGTCTAAACCATGCTCAGTGGCACCTTATCCAAGTAATGCTTTAAAAAAATTAACGGAACTAAACTAACAAATAAATATAAAATTAAACTTACCAGCAAAAAAGAAGAAAAAGTGAACTTTCACTGGCACAAGACTTCGGTTTATCTTGAACTTCATTTTTATTTAGGTGAAATTTTATTAACCTAATTAATTTTGCTTTTAAAACTTATATAAAAATATAACTTTTAAACATATTTTATGGCATGTTATTTAGTAAATACATAATTTTTAAAAACTAAAACAATATACTCGCCAGCATACTGGCCAGAAGTATATCTAAATACTTGAATTAAAATTGAAGTCTAAGGTCATTACTCTCTTAGGAAAGTTTCGATATCAAATATACCTATAATATTTGCGAAACTTTCTCGCTCTCGTAACTGTTTTAGTGAAACAAAACAAATGTCGTTTACATAGTTTGTGGCTAAATTAAATAGGCTATTTTTATTTGCTATACTATGAACTATCAAACAAAACGCCGGGCAAACAGACCGATCTGAAATTAACTTTACGAACACAAAATGAAATAAAGCTAAAACTAAAAGCAAACAAAGCTATAAGAGAGCCGTCATACAAAAAAATATAAATAAATAAATAAGGAATAGAACTGTCAACTGTCAAGTGATGTAAATGTCAAATCGTCTGACGTTAACATATAGGCAAAGAACCACAGAACAGAAAACATTTCTGCCACAGTTTAGTATTGGAACCTGGAACGAGTTCAACTAGAATATAAATTATTTCGTTTATTGGTATTATTAATTTAAAACAAAATTACTGAACAAGAACCATAAATTTGAACTTGAACCATGAATGAAACTGAAAACATAAGCGTTTTTCAGAAGAAGAAATCAAATTAACTTACCAACTTTATGTGGAGTTAACTGCGTTTAAAGAATATCAAACATCACGTGACCATCGTGAAGCTTTTTGGTATCAAACAACTATCAACCTCTGACCTCAGATTAAATAATAGTTTTTTTTTTTTTTTTTTTTACGAATTCAAGGTAGCGCTTGGCCGCGATCTCACTTGATGTAAGGTGCAGATGCGGCCGAAGGTGGACCACGCTTACCTAGTTAACACCTGTTACTACTTAACAGATTCATCAATCCCATACAAAAGCTAAAATACCTACGTTTTATCATAAATAGTATTTAAGTACTATTTACTCTATGGTTTTATTAGCCTACAAAAGACGCTGCAAGAAAAAACGTACTTTACGAACACGGGACGAGAATTGATTCCCGAGTACACAGCGCAATTGCGACATCGAGCGACGTTACAAAAAAAAATTAACAAAATGGCTGAAGTTAAACTATTATTTTATTATTTATAAAATATTGCGATAAAAGCCGCTCACATAAATGTGCTTTAATTTTATAAATTGATCGATATTTTTTTAATTTTTTTTATTTGTTTTTTAACTTCGACATCCAAAATCTTCACAATAATTAACCATCGTATATCGTTATTCAAGAATTTTATAATAATAATAAGTAAGTATCACTGCATTTTGCGCGGCAAAAGTTACAGCGTGTGGCTCGGCTACGAGCTACTTAGCGGTAGGTACTTATAACGCTGCATTGGGCGAGTGACGGAGGCCTGCTCTGTTGTCTGACGCTGTCACAAGATGCGTCACAACCTGTGTTTCCACTTTTAGAGATTTCGCCCCTTTTTTAGGTCGAAACCACACATTTTAAGTATGACTTAGGGCTGTTTTATATTTTTAGCTATTTAGGATAATTTGGGGTAAAATCAAATATAAAGGTGGCATCACTGTTTTAACATAGATTTTAACGTATGTCTGCATATCTGCATGTTGCATGTCTGATAAATGTAGCTAAAAAATTAAAATCCAGTGCTTCATCTTCAGCATCAGCTACAAGTGGCAATACTGTAATATTGTCCCGTTGTAACTATTATATTGATATGAAAGAGATGACATTACAGTATTGCTACTTTTCAATTTTTCAACTATTTTGCCAAGCTAAAGCTATACTATCTGATTTTTTTATTATAACACACGATTTTCTACGACCTTAAGTATTATTTACTAAAATAAGCATTTTATTAAAATAAAGAACTAAAGATAAAGTTTTTGTTTCATTTCTAATTCCTTAAAATTTGCGTTCTAAATCAAGGATTTTCGGAGACTAATTTAAGGTATTTGGGGCAATTTTCGAAAAAAACCTAGGGCAAAACCAAAACCTGATAGTGGAAACACTGGGGGGATTTACTGATTTTCCCTGAATTCTTCTGATCCACTGATTTGAAAAAGGTATACTGATTTTTTTCAAGTACTAGAAATCTGAGTGAAATGAACTAGGTTAGGTGAGCACACGAAAATATCACCGTAAAGTGGACTTAACGTGATGGACACATAGTTGAATATTGAAACTTGAATCTTGCTCCACAGTCAGCGTAAATTGCTACGATTTCAATATAAGCCCTGAAATGTTAAGCAAGCAAGCATAACAGTAAAATTTAATGTATCTCGAGGACAATATATAAGTAACTAAAAAAATGTAATGTTATTTTAATGCCCAAAATTTATTATTGTTTCTTTCGATAAGAATTAAATTTCCTAAAATTCGTTCAGGTCGCAAGTGAACACTTGACATATCATCGCTATTTTGTGTTTAACGAACGTCAATCAAGTTTTGATTAGGTACATTCATTCATGCATCTTACATCACATCTCAAGGCTTCTCGAGCCATAGACAACAATAACAAGTTTCGGCGGGTCGGTCGGTCCGCCATGTTTTCGGACCAATGGTTTTTGGTGGTTATTGTTTGCGTTAAACAAGCTAAATGGCAGATATTTAATTAACATTTACATAGAAATGTTTTGTTATTTTGTGCGGTGATAAAATTAAAGACATATAATTGTATTTTAATAAAATACTTGTACTTTCATTCCTTTATATTTTATTTATAAAATAAGTTTCCGACATGGCTAGTGATGCGGAAGTCGTATGTTTTGCGTGCTTCGATACCGAACAGTTGTTGGACATATACGACACATATTTGTATGAAGGAAAAGAGGAAATTTATGGAGAAATGATGAAAGAGTGTTTCTCAATTGAGGTAAAATTAAAACTAATACTTCTATGTGCCACCACGTAATAGGTTATGTTGTGTATGAAATAGGCGGGCTGTATTGAATGCGATTTTTGCTGTCAATGCAAGCCTTATATAGTAAGGTCCGAGGTCCTGCCAAGGTTTGGAACTCCCTGCCGGCGTCTGTAAGCTCATATAACCCAGATCTTTTCAAGGTTCGAGTGAATAGGCATCTTCTGTGTGAGCTCGCTCCATGATAGACCTCATCTTCGCTACATAGCTGATTGTTGGCCAAGAGCAAACCCATCTTTAATAAAAAAAAAACGAGCCAACATTGAAAAGTTTATTTCCAAAGTTGACCCTGCCGGGAATCAAAACAGAGACTCCTGAGACAGAGCGTTAGGCTGTCATCCGATGGGGCTGACAAATATATGTATTTTATTATTATGAATGGTTTCCATCTATTTCATCATACTTACCTAAATTTCTATATAACTAATTTTCTGGCAGCAAAAAAGTTTATACTAATATTATAAAGAGAAAAGATTTGTAATGAATAAACTCAAAAACTACTGGACCGTTTTAAAAAATTCTTTCACCTATAGAAAGCTACATTATCAGCGAGTAACATTAAGGCTATATTTTTTAAAGTTACACGGACGAAATCACGTGCAACAACCAGTATGTATTAAACAAGACATTTTCTACTTTCAGATTAGTGAAGATTCCTGTCTGACAAACATGTGTTTGAAGTGTGTTCTAAAATTACGAGATGCTTACAATTTTAGACATAATATTATAACAAACTATACGCAGCTCTTTCAAAAAGGAGAAGGTATATATATATTTTTTAATATCATATATCTGTATCAGCGTGCCAGCCGTAGGATGTCCACTGCTGGGACATAGGACCGAAGCAATCTACCCATAGAAGGCCCCCAGTGGCCCAGTCTACCCCCAGTGGTGCCCATTTGTTGCTCCTGCTACCGTCCTTGTATCATCTGCCCATCTGCGATTCTGTCTTCCTATTTTCCCTATCACTCCTTTGGAGTACCGATGATATGACTATTGACTTTTATTTTTATTTATTTAATAGCTAACCTTACAGTGTGTAACATTAATACATTGAAAATAATAATTATATAGCCCATTACAAGGTTGGACATAAATTCATGTCATAATTCCAGGTCATCATGAGGGCTTCTAATTTGCCATTATAAAATAAAAATGAGGTAGACTCCTTTTAAACTTAAACGAAATACCACTCTGTGAAAAATATTACCCCGTCTCCCTAAACAGATCCGCTTATAATCCTGGGGACTTATTGCAGATTTATTTGGCTAGTTTGCCTCTGAGGCAAAAGCCTCCCCCATCTTTAACCACTCCTGTCTGATCTTTCCTGTCTTCCCTTATCTCCGGGTTCCCATTCTCTCACCGCCACCCTTGTCAGTCATCTGTTAAGTCCAGATTGCTGTCCAGTCATTTCCATTTAAGAGTTTTTGACCCCCTCCCACCCCTATGTAAGAAAAAATAAGAATAGACTGACCCCCTCCCCCCTATTTTATATTTATTATGTAAGAACTTAAAGAAAACATGTAGGTAAGGTACACGTTTGGTCTGTTTTAGGAATGTTTATTTTACTACAAAGGTGTTAGTGATTTTTATTTTTTGGTAACAATCAACTTTGGTTTTATTTTAAAGTTTTTCTTTATTTCATTTTTGTGATCTTACGTAAGAACTATTAAGACTTCCCTTCCACCCCCTTGTAAGAAAAAATAAGTCGTCCTTAATCGTTTTACGTAATAAATGAATGGCCCCTAAGTTGTACTCTTAAACATATTTTTTCCATCGATTTAAAATAAGTCTGAAAGTTTTTTAGTTTTTGTTCCTGTTTTTTAGTTTCCCGTCTAATTTGTAATTACAGAATCAAAACTAGACATGGAGAATAATTATCACGAAGAGAGCAGAAATGAAAATTATGAAAACGATGAAAACATCGATGGTGAGAACGAGGAGCACATCGAACAATGGTTGGATCCGAAGACGGGCATGTTGATGTGTATAAAAACTGAAAGTGTCGGAGGTGATAACACATTTGAAGACGTTCAAGAAGAAATTCAAGAAGACAATAAAAATGTCTACAGCGAGGCCTTAAGTTTGAATTACGAGGAGGGTGAATATCTGGTGGAGGCTTTTGATGGTGAGTTTATATATATACTAATCGTCGATCGCCTATAATACCTAGATACACAATCGGCTACGAAAAAAAAACATTCTCAGGAAATGAGCACTCACTCGAACATTTGGGTGCGCTTTTGTATTAGTATAATTCGATCCGTTCAACCGCAAACATGTGTATAAGTTTAATTTTGTAAAAATAATAAGGATTTTTCTTTTCTTATAATATATAGTTTGTAATAGATGTAAATGCATGATATATCTATCTAAAATGTAAGCATTATGCCACTTTATATGAGATTAATTAAGAATTTATGAAACTTTCATTCAACTCTGTGCGAAGTTATTTTCTCCTATATTAAAATTGTTTGTCCCAACTGACTATTTAGGCACAGCCGAAACAAGTAAGTCTAGAAAGCCGGGTGCAGGTCGCTAGTTTTAGTGTACCCATCCCGTAGTCCGTTGCCATAGCACAGTGACCACAAATCACCACAATTGGTGCCATGGCAAGAAGTACAGCCTCCTGTATCTGTCCCATGACCCAGTCGTCTAGTGAGAGCCTCTCGAGGTGTTGCTCGAGATTATCCAAGTATATATTTTTCTTTCTTAGTTTTAAATTTTTTACAATATAAATTAAAAAAAACAATAAATATTATAAAAAAAATTTAAAACTAGAGTGCCGCAAGTAGCGGGGCGAGGCCCAAGCTACCGGTGGTTACTGGTTAGGGCTGCACAGTGAGGAGCCTCCTAACAATAGAAACCGCCTTCTGTATCTGTCCCTTGATCCATCCATCTAGCGAGAGACTCTTAAGATGTTGGTCGAGGCTCTTCGCTATAAGACCGTTCGCGGATACGACTATCGGGACGATGATTGTCGAATCGACATTCCACATGGCGGTCACCTCGTGAGCCAAGTCTATGTACTTGGTAAGATTATTATTATTATTATTATTATTATGTGTCGCTCCAGATTCATCCACATACGTGTTGGAACAATCGCAGCAGACCGAGGACAACGAAAACTACATAACTGTTGGTGAGTTGAAACAGCATCAGAAACGGAAGGTCGACCAGTTGCCGTGGAGTCGCGTCCACAAACAGATCAAGAGGAGAAAGGGTGGCACCGAGGTGGAGCACAAGAGGACTTATTACAAGTGCGACATTTGCACCGATATGGTGAGTTACACTTTTGGGTAGATTTTAGAAATTTTGAAGTGAAAATTAAGGCGCGTTGGGCACTTTTGGGCAAAAATTTAGGCACATTGGGCACTTTGGGAAGTTTTTCCCGTTGGGCATTTTTGGGGGAAAATTTAGGCCCCGTGGGCACATTGGGCACTTTGGGAAGTTTTCCCGTTGGGCACTTTTGGGGAAAAATTTAGGCCCAGTGGGCACATTGGGCACTTTGGGAAGTTTTTTCACGTTGGGCACTTTTGGGGAAAATTTTAGGCCCCGTGGGCACATTGGGCACTTTGGGAAGTTTTTTCACGTTGGACACTTTTGGGGGAAAATTTAGGCCCCGTGGGCACATTTGAGGAAAAGTGGCGCATTGGGCACTATTTGTATGGGAAATTACTTACCCCCGAGAGACCGATATGTTTCAAATATTTAATACTAGCTGTTGCATGCGACTTCGTCCGCGTTACTTTTTATAAAATATAGCCCACGTTACTCGCTGATAATATAGTTTCCCAACAGTGAAAGAATTTTTCAAATCGGTCAAGTGGTTTCGGAGACTATTCATTGCAAACAAACAAACAAATAAACAAACAAATCTTTCTTCTTTATAATACAAGTAAAAGTACTAGCTGGTTTTAATGCGACTTTCGAGGGTGAATAGGTCACTCTTAGTTTACAAAAACTCTAAAATACTTTAGTCACACAGATTATTTTATCATGTATTAAATCAAGAGTTAAGAGTACCTCAAGGTAAAGGGGTCGATCAAGGAGGGGGAGCGCGGCAAAGATGGGCCTTGTCCATTACATGTTGGCCATCTCTCTTATATTCCAGGTGTTCAAGAGTGTGACAACGTTCGACACACACATGCGTCTCCACAAACCGAAGGAGCCGCACCAGTACCAGTGCGAGGAGTGCGGCAAGCTCTTTGGCACCTTCTACGAGAGACTGAAGCACATTGAGGCCGGTCATCATCGTTCCGATACTAATAAAAGTAGGGGTAAGTGTCTATAAATAAATAATATATATTATCTAATAATATTTCAGCCTCCGACCAGTCGACCCTTGGCCCTTATCAGGATGTCTGTCCGTAATTTGCCAATAGGACCAGTCGACTCTTGGCCCTAATCAGTATGTCTGTAATTGCCCAATAGGACCAATCGGCCCTTGGCCCTAATAAATATGTCTGTAATTGCCCAATATGACCAATCGACCCTTGGCCCTAAGTCTGTAATTGCCCAATAGGACCAATCGACCCTTGGCCCTTATCAGGATGTCTGTCCGTAATTTGCCAATAGGACCAGTCGACTCTTGGCCCTAATAAGTATGTCTGTAATTGCTCAATAGGACCAATCGACCCTTGGCCCTTATCAGGATGTTTGTCCGTCATTTGCCAATAGGATCAGTCGACCCTTGGCCCTTATCAGGATGTCCGTCATTTGCCAATAGGACCAGTCGACCCTTGGCCCTTATCAGGATGTCTGTTCGTAATTTTCAATAGGACCAGTCGACCCTTGGCCCTTATCAGAATGTCTGTTCGTAATTTCCCAATAGGACCAGTCGACCCTTGGCCCTTATCAGAATGTCTGTCCGTAATTTACCAATAGGACCAGTCGACCCTTAGCCCTTATCAGGATGTCTGTTCGTAATTCGCCAATAGGACCAGTCGACCCTTGGCCCTTATCAGAATGTCTGTTCGTAATTTCCCAATAGGACCAGTCGACCCTTGGCCCTTATCAGAATGTCTGTCCGTAATTTACCAATAGGACCAGTCGACCCTTGGCCCTTATCAGAATGTCTGTCCGTAATTTACCAATAGGACCAGTCGACCCTTGGCCCTTATCAGAATGTCTGTTCGTAATTTCCCAATAGGACCAGTCGACCCTTGGCCCTTATCAGAATGTCTGTCCGTAATTTACCAATAGGACCAGTCGACCCTTAGCCCTTATCAGGATGTCTGTTCGTAATTCGCCAATAGGACCAGTCGACCCTTGGCCCTTATCAGAATGTCTGTTCGTAATTTTGACTTCTAAAGGAAGCACGCATGTGCCCTAGACAGAGTAATTAATCATCACTAGTTATAATAGTTACAGTGTTCTAGAAATCTAGACACAGGAGGTGTACATGCTTTATTATATAAAATATATACGCTGACTACTGTCGTGGCGAACTCACCGGTTTGTGGGGCTTGTAGCTGGCTTTCGCGATGGTCTCCAACCGCCGTTGGTGTAGATGTCACTTCTATAATATCCGGATAAACTTCACCGACAAAAGTACTTAATTATACACAGATTTAGGCGCCGAATCGCCGTGAAAATGTCCAACCGTTATTTTTTGTACTTGACCGCTTTTCGTTCAAAGTTGAATCTCAATGCACACTCACTTGTCCTCACACACACAGACACACCGAATTGTCAATCAAACGACGACATTGACGTTGACAGTGAGTCGCCACAAAACCCTCCCGCTAAATATATATATTGTTCTGTGTAAAATGAGTAGTCTGCATGTGAACCTAACCATAGAATACATACGATATATATTAAACATACAGTATACAATTTCTTGACGTCTTTTTTTTTCATTTTTCAGACGCATCAAACGGTCGCATCGTGAAATGTACCCACTGCAACATAACATTCTCACAGGCCGGACTGAAACACCATCTGTCGACGTCTCACAACGTCGGCGACAAGCCGTATTCATGTAAAATATGTCAAAAGAAATTCTTTTTCGCCACAACACTCAAGTATCACATGGCCATGCACTCGGATAACAGCGTTGGGTAAATATTTTTATTCTTTATTATTATTATTATTATTATTATTATTATTAGCTGTGTTAACTATTGCACGCTTTCGCTATGGATTTTTTTTTTTTTAAACATTTGGGTTATATGAGCTCAGTAAATATAAATAAATAAATAAATAAATATCTTCACACATTCCACACAGCACAATCTAGTTTCACACTAAGCAACTAATGCTTGTATATTTGACGACACGTGTGATCTAGTGGCTAGTAACCCCCAGCTGTTAACCAAACAGTAGCGGGTTCGAATCCCGCTAGGGGCTCAAATGTTTATGTGTTAACATTTCACCTTTGCACCTGAGTCGTGGATGTTTTTTATTTATAATATGTATGTATTTACAAAAAAAAAAGTAATCTATGTATTATATCAACTGTCTGGTATCCATAATACAAGCATAGTTGCTTACTGTGGAACTAGTTCCTCACTAAAGCAATTAATGTGGAACTAGTTCCTCACTAAAGCAATTAATGTGGAACTAGTTCCACGCTAAAGAAATTAATGTGGAACTAGTTCCACGCTAAAGCAATTAATGTGGAACTAGTTCCTCACTAAAGCAATTAATGTGGAACTAGTTCCTCACTAAAGCAATTAATGTGGAACTAGTTCCTCACTAAAGCAATTAATGTGGAACTAGTTCCACACTAAAGCAATTAATGTGGAACTAGTTCCTCACTAAAGCAATTAATGTGGAACTAGTTCCTCACTAAAGCAATTAATGTGGAACTAGTTCCTCACTAAAGCAATTAATGTGGAACTAGTTCCTCACTAAAGCAATTAATGTGGAACTAGTTCCTCACTAAAGCAATTAATGTGGAACTAGTTCCTCACTAAAGCAATTAATGTGGAACTAGTTCCACACTAAAGCAATTAATGTGGAACTAGTTCCTCACTAAAGCAATTAATGTGGAACTAGTTCCTCACTAAAGCAATTAATGTGGAACTAGTTCCTCACTAAAGCAATTAATGTGGAACTAGTTCCTCACTAAAGCAATTAATGTGGAACTAGTTCCTCACTAAAGCAATTAATGTGGAACTAGTTCCACACTAAAGCAATTAATGTAGAACAATTAATGTGGAACTAGATGGTGCTGTGTGGAATGTGTGAAGATATTTATTTATTATTATTATTTATTATGGATGCCAAACAGTTGATATAATATATAGATTAATAATTTTTTTTTAAATACATACATATTGTAAATACAAAACATCATCCAGCCAATAGTACTCAGGTGCAAAAGTGAAATGGTTAACACATAAACATTTGAGCCCCTAGCGGGATTCGAACCCGCTACTGTTTGGTTAACAGCTAGGGGTTAACAAAACCGACACACAGCTAGGGCTGCCAAAATGTTCGCGACACTGCGTTTCGTAGACATTTTGGCAGCCAGTCTGGCGACAGTAACCACCGACCCCTTACATAAGTGAAAACGGTGTTAAAACAAAACAGCATGTATGCTGTCGTGTTTCAGTGATTGAGTGAGTGAGTGAAACCAGTGTCCATTTATCCAATCTATTAATTAATACTAATTAATATTAGTACAAAGTAAACATACAAAAATACAAATCTTTTCTCTTTAATTATAAAGAGAAAAGATTTGTATTATTGTTTGTTTTGTGTAACGAATAAACTCGAAAAACTAGTGGACCTATTTTGAAAAATTCCTTCACAGATTATCGGCGAGTATATTTTATCAAATTACGCGGACTAAGTAGCGTGCAATAGCTAGTTTATTATTATAAATTCACATAATAAGTGACTATTGTAAACAAACTTTTTTTCTTCTTTCTTTTATTCCAGCGCCAACTACGAAGTTTGAAACGCCAACGTAAAGCGACTCTCTGGTTTTTATTTCAACAGCTCGACCAAATGTGACGTGTAGGCAAAGACAAATGATTATCCTTGTGTTGAATGCAATTTGTTAAAGTGGGAAGTGAGAGAGAGGTCTTTACAATAAATAAATATATTTATGTAAAGTCTGGTGTACGAAAAACGTTCGTCCAATTTGCAAATTTATCAAGTCGTAGGTACTCTTAAGAGTACCTTTTGAAATTAAAGAAAGTAACTTTTGAAATTAAAGAAAGTAATTTTTAAAACTAAAGAAAGTGACTTTTGAAACTAAAGAAAGTAACTTTTGAAACTAATGTAAGTAACTTTTGAAACTAATGTAAGTAACTTTTGAAACTAAAGAAAGTAACTTTTGAAACTAAAGAAAGTAACTTTTGATACTAAAGAAAGTAACTTTTGAAACTAATGTAAGTAACTTTTGAAACTAATGTAAGTAACTTTTGAAACTAAAGAAAGTAACTTTTGAAACTAAAGAAAGTAACTTTTGAAAGGAATGAAAGTACTTTTTCAAAATAATGAAAGTACATTTTGAAACGAATGAGTTAACTTTTGAAACTAAAGAACTGAGCAGTCAACTAACAGACGTTTGAAATGTAATTTTGACATATCTTGGTACAAGCAAAATTTTGACTTAAAGGTGACGAACCTTTTCTTACCCCGACTGTACATACTTAAATAGAATCTAGTTAGATATTTTACATTTATATAAGTTAGTTCGTTTTTATCGTTAAATTTTAGGGTTAAGCATTTTTTGTATATAAGTTTTTTTTTCGGTTCGATAAGGTCTTTTACACGTTAAGATACTCAAAAGTGACTATCCCACTGCATGTCCTACTCAGAAGCGACTATCCCACTGCTTGTCCTACTCAGAAGCGACTCTCCCACTGCATGTCCTACTCAGAAGCGACTATCCCACTGCATGTCCTAATCAGAAGCGACTATCCCACTGCTTGTCCTACTCAGAAGCGACTCCCACTGCATGTCCTACTCAGAAGCGACTATCCCACTGCATGTCCTACTCAGAAGCGACTATCCCACTGCATGTCCTACTCAGAAGCGACTATCCCACTGCATGTCCTACTCAGAAGCGACTATCCCACTGCTTGTCCTACTCAGAAGCGACTATCCCACTGCTTGTCCTACTCAGAAGCGACTATCCCACTGCTTGTCCTACTCAGAAGCGACTATCCCACTGCTTGTCCTACTCAGAAGCGACTATCCCACTGCTTGTCCTACTCAGAAGCGACTATCCCACTGCATGTCCTACTCAGAAGCGACTCCCACTGCAAGTCCTACTTAGAAGCGACTATCCCACTGCTTGTCCTACTCAGAAGCGACTCTCCCACTGCATGTCCTACTCAGAAGCGACTATCCCACTGCATGTCCTACTCAGAAGCGACTATCCTACTGCATATCCTACTCAATACAAATTCGCTAACAAGAGTACGCAACTGAGTATCGTAATGTGAGAAGGACCTTAGAGCGATTTCCACACGATCGACAGGTCGCTTGTCGTTTGTCGTGTCGTCTCGTCTATGAACACTCTTATACCCCGTTTACATATGGCCCATTTTCACGGCCATGAGCAGGGACATCGTAAATAAAATGGGCAACGCGAGCATGTAAACGGGTCGCTTCCCTTGTCGCTGCCGTGTCCGCTCGCGTTGCCCGGCTATCCCTCAATTTCGTCTCGGTTTTTCGTACGGACATCAAAGGGCCGACAATGCGAAAGCGAGAGAGAGTGTTCACATTCTGCTCTCTCGTTCACTTGCTCACGAACGCGCGCGAACAGATTGCAACGCGAGCAGCCGTTTCAATGGCCATAATAATACGTAAACACTCATTGCCCTTGACGTTGCCACAGCAGTGTTTAGGGAAATAAATAGGACAACGCGAGCGGTGATGTCAATGGCCATATGTATAAACACTCATTGCCCTTGACGTTGCCACAGCAGTGTTTAGGGAAATAAATAGGACAACGCGAGCGGCGATGTCAATGGCCATATGTATAAAAACTCATTGCCCTTGACGTTGCCACAGCAGTATCTAGGGAAATAAATACGACAACGCGAGCGGCGATGTCAATGGCCATATGTATAAAAACTCATTGCCCTTGACGTTGCCACAGCAGTGTTTAGGGAAATAAATAGGACAACGCGAGCGGCGATGTCAATGGCCATATGTATAAAAACTCATTGCCCTTGACGTTGCCACAGCAGTGTTTAGGGAAATAAATACGACAACGCGAGCGGCGATGTCAATGGCCATATGTATAAAAACTCATTGCCCTTGACGTTGCCACAGCAGTGTTTAGGGAAATAAATACGACAACGCGAGCGGCGATGTCAATGGCCATATGTATAAAAACTCATTGCCCTTGACGTTGCCACAGCAGTGTTTAGGGAAATAAATAGGACAACGCGAGCGGCGATGTCAATGGCCATATGTATAAAAACTCATTGCCCTTGACGTTGCCACAGCAGTGTTTAGGGAAATAAATACGACAACGCGAGCGGCGATGTCAATGGCCATATGTATAAAAACTCATTGCCCTTGACGTTGCCACAGCAGTGTTTAGGGAAATAAATACGACAACGCGAGCGGCGATGTCAATGGCCATATGTATAAAAACTCATTGCCCTTGACGTTGCCACAGCAGTGTTTAGGGAAATAAATACGACAACGCGAGCGGCGATGTCAATGGCCATACGTAAACGGGGAATTAAGGCTTGATCAAACAGAGAGCGAACTTAGCGCGCGTCAAGACGCTAAAGCATTTCGGGTTGAGTTTCAGCTATTGGGTTCAGTAAATTGAGATGGCGCTCGTGTATTATTGTCGAGTGAATTAGACAAAGACAGATAGATAGAAGATAACGCTACATTAGCACTTTTAGAACTCTCATTTTATTGTTGGGAGTGGACAATTTTTTCAGTTTGATTGTCATATGTCCTTACCTAGTACCCTCAATAGTTCCAGGACTCCTTAGGCCAATGCTAATTTGGCTACAAACGCCATTCGTGCATACTTTGATCACACCCCATAATTTTACTACATTTTGAATCGGCCAAGTCTTGGCCAGCTGTCAAATGTTTTACAAATTTTGTGTCAAAGCTCGCACAAGAAAAAGTTGAAGTAAAATAATAAAAAATCCATACTAAAAATGTGAAAGTAACTCTGTCTGTCTGTCTGTTACCCTTTCACGCCTCAACCACTCAACCGATCATCATGAAGTTTTACATATACCTTGTCAGGAATACAGGAGAGGACAAGTCTTTAAAGTGAGAACAAAAGAAATTTTCTTTATAATCATCTTTTAAAATATAACATTTCTATATAATATAGCAACCTCATCCTTGCTACACAGTTGGTTGTTGGTCAAGAGCAAACCCATTTTATAAAAAATAAAAAAAAATAAAAAAATAAAAATGGTAATAAACACATCGTATTTAACGTAACAACAGTTAATTGTACTGAACGTGACGCGATCTTGAACACTGTATCCGCCATATTAATTTTACGTTAAATGAAGCTCTGTGATTGGTCGAGTTGGATGTGGCGCTGTTTTGTAATGTCAAACTATGGATTATTTAAAATAAAAGTATAATATCTTTCGTGAAAAAAATCATGGCGGAGTCTTGCCTCCGCGCGTCAATGGTGAAAGGTAGTAACGACCAAGTTCCACTATTGATTTTGAACTCTAATGTGTTGACGTAAAGTCACATTTTCTTTAAACGGACAGACGTTTGATTGGTTTTAAATGACAGATGACAAGAGTTGATGCTCTACGCATATTATTATGACACTTTTAAATGTTCCATAAAGTTCGTAGTGTTTTTGTGTGGCGTGCGAAATCCACAGTTGTATGTTGTACATTGATGGTTGTATGGTTGAAGAAATGAAAGGGTAAATTGTTTTACATTTCAGAAAAACCTTGTACTGATGTGTCGTACTTGTGTACGGATTTGATAAATTCAACGACGATCGTGAACATAAATAAAATTCGAGACATAAATTGTCGAAAAATTGTACAGTTTTATTGGAGTATTTTGTAGTTATAATGAATAAAATATTTCTTTTTTTTACATTTTTGTGTTTTGTACATACCTACCTGTTCCTTTTATGATTGACTGCTCTGTGCTTCTTCAAGCGAGCAATAAATAAATTCGTATACAGTCGAGGTAAGAAATGGTCATGCCAAGTTATCACCATTTTGACAGATTATTTCAAACGTCTGACAATTGTCTGCTTAGTAAAGCTTTAGTTTCAAAAATAGGTACAAATAGTCTACAATTTTGGTAAAGGAATGAATTTGAAAATTGACGAAGGTTTTCGTGTCCCGACTTTACCTCCCCTATGGCTCTAGTGAGAGTTTATAATGCCCTTAAACGTTAGTGAGAGCGTAAAAATTTTTATGACGATTTTCCATACAAATATTTTTGTAAATTATACCCTTCACTAACTGTTGCCCGCGACTTCGTCCGCGTTGAAAAATCTATAATGTAACGCTTGACGTCTATAAGACGGTGGGGCTGATTTTTTAGACAATACCTCTGAAACCCAAGATTTTTTACCAGGCTAAAAAGTAGGTATCCTGTAATCTAGATAATAAATTTCGATCCTTTCTCACAATCTTTCGCATTTATAGTATCGGCATAGAGTAAATAGTAGTCAATCAGTAAAATACTATTTACTCTATGGTATTCGTTAGTAGACAACAAAAACTAAAATAATATGGGAAACTTTTATTTTTACTTGGAAAAAAAAAATACAAGTATATTTTCAAACAATTTTATTTTGTTATTAGTTAAATACAGTTCCTATATATATACATATACATAAAATAAATAATATAACAATCATATTGTCTAACTAGTTAATATCGAAACAAATTATTGCCATAATATTTTATTGTCATAAAACAATACAAAATCATAATTATTGTTTTATGACATTTTTTTTTTTTATGATCAGTAAGTACCAAAAATAGTTATATTTTTATTACTTATATCAATTTTTTTTTTAATAGATCTAGTCTAGACCACCTTTTTAGTGTCGCGACCCAATAAAGAGCTGATAAAAAGTTAAGTAAAAAAATGTCGCGACCCACTCACTACAATATGTTAATAATTTGATTTTTAAAAGGCGAATTTTTTTTTTTTTTTTTCAATATCATGATTTAAGATAATTTTTAAATTTTTACAAGCGTGTTCACAATTTCATATGCTTTAAAACGCACGTTTGTGAATTAAAAATATTAAAATAAAATAATATTTGGTATAAATAAGGGCCTTTTCACACCACGGTTTTTTTTTTATGCGCTGACGACGCGCGTTTTTGATGAGCGCGTTATCAACGCGTATATTAACAGAAAGATTTTACACGTTTGTATCGATACAAACGCAAATGAAACGCGCTTCAAACGTGCGTTTGTTATCCTATATTACCATTGTTGTACCCAATATTTACTCTGGATTTTGTTGCTCGTCCTTTTTGAATACAACACAAAGGCTATAGCGTAAGCAGAGTTGTCTCGACCAACGCCATCGTAATATTGGAGACAATGGCGGTGGCTCTCTGCGCGTTTACATCGCTACAAACGCGCTGTAAGCGCGCGTTTGTAGCGCTGTAAGCGCGCGTTTGAAGCGATGTAATTGCACGTTTTTAGCCATACAAACGCAAGGATCGAATGCACAGTATAAAACGTGCCGACAGCCTTGCGTTTGCTGAGTGTCCTAATTGCTTACTACGCGCGTCGTCAGCGCATAAAAAAACGTGGCCTGCAAAGGCTCCTCTAAAGGTCTTATTTGTTGAAAACATTGCGACCACCCATAATCTAGAACGCGAGCCCATGTTGAGAAGCTATGCACTAGACCAGTGGTTCCCAAAGTTGACTGGGCCGCGACCCGTCTAAAAAAGAAAACTACCAAATTCTGGACTGAATGAAACCTAAATTAAGGCCTGTTAAAAAAAACCATTTAATGCTAATAAAATTTTTTAAAAACCTTAATACAAGGAGTGTTATTTTTAATGATATTTCCTTCGATAGACCATAATACTATAAATACACAGTCTCATAAAAAACAAAACCCAATAAGTGGCATAACGCTTAACCTATAAATAGTAGTGATGTGCCGGATAGTCAAAAATGTATATCCGCGGATACGGATACGGATCTTAACTTTCTTAATCTTAACACTTGACTCTTGCATTATAAAGGTGCCAAATGACTGATTTTAAGAAATAAAAAATAATCTGAATGGGATTTAATAGATTTTCATTGCTACCTAATCACCTATATATAGAACTAGTTGGTGCCCGCGACTTCGTCCGCGTTGAACGATGAAAGGTACCCTATGTCCTTTCCGGTGTCCCAAACAACGTGTATGCAAAATTTCATGGTGATCGGTTCACTAGTTTTTGCGTGAAAGAGTTAAAAACATCCATACATCCAAACGAAACTTTCGCATTTATAATATTAGTACAGATTTCATCTATGAATTAAAAATTAATAAGGAAAGTAATGGATACGGATACGGATCTTTCTTCTCCCTCGGATATCCGCGGATACGGACACATCTATTACAAACTATATATAAGAAAAAGTCTTAAAATTTACAAAACACTTTTTACAAAATCAAACTTTAACACTGAGGTCGTAAGATTGCAAATGCGCGTGCGCATCTAAAGGAGCACTGTGGCATGTTTGTGTTTGAACGGATCGAATTATACTAATACAAAAGAGCACCCAAATGTTCGAGTGAGTGCTCATTTGCTGGGGACGTTTTTTTTTGTCAAATATCAAACTTTTTTCAGTCTATTTTTCGATCGCGACCCACTTTGGGAAATACTGCACTGCACTAGACAATAATTTTTTTTTTTTTTTAAATAAATAAATCAACTATTGCTTGAAGACATATTTACATATTCAATGCTAATAGTTTAATTATTATTTAGTAGTTAATTAAGCTTTGACTTTCTTAAACTACTTATCCTCGAGTTCACCAACAGACGGTTTATTTTTAAACAGCTGATTAAAATTTAAACAGCCGTTTAATAATATTTTGTTGATCGCCATTGCTAAACTGCGGGTTAAACGCTCTAAACATCAGATTAATAATTAAGTTAATCAGATGTTTAGGGCGTTTAACCCGCAGTTTAGCAATGACGATCAACAAAATATTATTAAACGGCTGTTTAAATTTTAAACAGCTGTTTAAAAATAACCGTCTGTTGGTGAACTCGAGCCTTATTAGTTCTGGAGTGACTAAAAAAAATTATAAATTAATAATATATTTCAAAGGTTTTGTTTGCCACATAAAACTTAGCAATATTTTTTATAAAATTATCTATTTATTTATTGAAAATGACTTCACGTTTTAAATTAATAATGCATTTTTTTAAATTAAATAAAAATATTTCCTAAACAATTATTACGTCATCTTATTGCAAATTTTTTTTCTCCACTTGAGTGGTAAAAATATTTAGAGGTTAAAAATTAGAAAAATAAAATAGACTCCAAATTTATGCGCAGTACGCAACTACTTTTTTTATTTATTGCTTTTTTTTTAATGATATATTATTTTTTTAAACACACAACACCAAAAAAAAATTTTTTTTTTCTAACAAACCTTACTAGCTAATTACAAGAAAACAATAGAAAAATGAAATATTGATATTTTTTTTAAAATTTTCATAATTACATGTATATAATAATAACGAGAAATCGTAGGTATTTTTATTATGATAACGTTTCTGTAATAATTATACAACAAAAAAAAAACCACACACACACACACACAATGCCACAAAGTCAAATGAAACCGAATAAAATTAAAAACAAAATTTTTGAATTTTCACATTTTTTGAGCTTCATTTGAACCCTATTTTGGGCGAAGTGCTTATTTAAAGCCAAAATTGCCTCTTTTAGGAGGACTTGAAAATTTAAAATTTCTTTTCGACTACATCCCGATAAAGACCATATTATAAATTATCATCACGAATCCAGCGTTGTTTTAAAAATATTCTGAAAAAAGAAAAATATATATATATTTAATTATTTTATTTGAAAGAATATTTTTTTGAAAAAAATATTTTGTCATAAATGAAAGAAATATTTTTTTTTTATTACAAACACACATTATATGTATATTAAATAATAATCATATATCATATAGTAACACAAAATATTAATAATCACAATTAATATATTAATCTATACTTATTATAAAAAAAGGAGAATATTTGTATTTTTGTATTTTTATAATGAATAAACTCAAAAACTACTGGGCCGGCCCATTTTCAAAAAATTCTTTTTCATATATCTATATAAATAAAGCTACCTATACATTGTCACCGAGTGACATGTGGGCTATATTTTATAAAAATTACTCAAGACGAAGTCGCGTGCAACAGCCAATTAATAATATTATTAAATAATATTATGTTGTGGGTCATGTATTTAATTAAACACGATACTGACTCCCGTTATATTTATTTAAAACATAACATTAACAAACAGTCACTTATTAATTATACGTGATCTCTATTTATACCAAGCGTGTGTTCCGATTAACACTTACAATGCGACTGCAGTGGTCCGACCGAACTGCGCCTGTCAGTACTAAACTATGTCGCTACAAATATATTTAAAAAAAAAAAGAGGTCCCCGACTTAGCACAATGCGTTGGGACGGACCAACAGTGCTGATTTTTTTTTTTTTTTCAGTCAGTGTCTGTAAAATATTTTGTAATAATTTAAAATATTTCCACTAAGTTAAGAGGGAAAACGCGGGTACAACAGAATTTGAAAAATAGGTATTTGAAGAAACTATTGCCTCCAGCCTTTGCTCGTATTGTGCGATAGGGACAAATGCAGCTCAAAACCGATTATTTATACATACGAAACTTTTGACTAAATCGAGGTTTAGTATTCCCCTAAATTTCTCCTCTAAAAATCGAGCCTATCGAATAATTTTTACACAAATATTTTCAAGAGGAACGAATCTATGCCGCCCTATTATTATTTTTTTATTTATCTTAAAAAATTTTCAAATTTGTTTCACAGTTGTCTGATTAGGGTGACATAAAAGTGTCATTTATTACGTTTTTTGAGAAGTCATATTTTCTTATGTGATTAGTTGGTGGAAAAAAATATGAAACGATAGGGACATAGCTTTAGCAGACATAGATTTTATGACAAAAATTTTTTGCTCTAGAAGGATTGTCCGTGGAGAAAACAGGGGAATACATTTTTTATGGAAAAACGCTGCTAGCGTTCCCTATTAAATGTAAATGTAACTAACAAAATGATCAGATATGGTCGAAATAAAGAGTTCTATTATCATCATCCTGGCAAAGCTTGTCACTCTGCCAGGATGATAAGTAAAAGAAAAAAAAAATGCTAAAAACATGAACTCACTAAGTGTTTATGGTCTTACGACAGTTGGGGCATGTCTCGTGCTCTTGGAGCCAAGGCAGGACGCAAGACGTGTGAAATCTATGGGTGCACGTCAACGATGTGATCTCTTGTTCCTTCAGGATCTCCTCGAAGCATATTGAGCACTGCTCGAGAGTCCACGAGCGCTGGCGGCTGAAAGAAAAAAAAAAAACCCACTTCTTTAGGCACGTTGGGCACTTTTAGTCTATGAGCGACACCCACAGTGACTTAATTGTACGAAATAATCGCCATATATACACTTCTTTAGGCGCATTGGGCACTTTTAGTCCATGAGCGACAACCTCAGTGACTTAATTGTACGAAATAAGCGCTATATATATACTTCTTTAGGCGCGTTGGGCACTTTTAGTCTATGAGCGACAACCTCAGTGACTTAATTGTACGAAATGAGCGCCATATATATACTTCTTTAGGCGCGTTGAGCACTTTTAGTATGGGAAAACAGTGAACTCTGTGAGTGACACACTCAGTGACTTAATTGTATGAAATAAACGCCATTTACCCGAACTTGTGCGTACTTATTGGTTCATAATAAGAATAAGCTTAACTTCGTCAATAGTTTGTTATTATGTTAACTGATGGCGTAGTTATCACTTCTAATGTGAAGTCCTGCGACTGACAAGTTTTTCTGTTACGTTAAGGTCGACAGACAGGCTGATGATCCACTCGATAGTAGGTGGCAACCGTCGCCTACAACACAGGCAACGCCACAGGTGTTGCAAGTGCGCTGCCTACCTCATTAGGATTAAGGATAAGGGATTGGGAAAATGGGCTCTGACATCCCTTACTCACTTATCGAAACATATGCTGTTATTTCACTGTGGCTTTCTGTGAAGGGGTGGTTACTGCCGCCAGACGGGCTGCCCAAATGATTGTGAAACGCGAAATCCAGGTAAGAGCCGACTTTGTAAAGTTGATTTCCAAAGTTGACCCCGAACCCGGGACCTCTAGGACAGAACCACTCATCAACGAGCTCGTCAAAATTCATTTTGTAGAAGCAAAATCGTCGAAAAAGGCACATATTATTTTTTAACCCCCCCGACACTCGACGCAAAAACGGGATGTTATAAATTTGACGTCTGTGTAATTTTAGCTCTCAAACAGATTGACCGATTTTAATCCTTTATTTTATATATTGAGACGGTCCTTAGCTATAGTTTATGAAGATCTGTTGATGAGGCTTTTGAAGCCCATTTTTTCTAGTTGACGAAGGGATTTCACTAACTTCCACATGTTCGATTTATGTGTAACTTCGATAGTATTCCCATGGTACGGTAATCTTTTGATCAGATTCTGTAGAATCAAGTAGTCCCCACATGGACTGCTCAATTTATGAATCCACAACGCTATCCCATGCCGCTCATATTACGCCCCAATATGCTGGACAAGTATGAGTATTAGAGTGATCATCTTTGTTTCATCAGGATCACCCGGAGGAATGACCTTAAACCAGGGTTTTTGAGGGAATTGGCATCCGCAACTGCGGAACTTCCACATTGTATTAGAAATCCGTAATAATCAATGCGAATGAGAACATTGAGAACAGGTACTGGCTTTTATGGAAGGTGAAGAAGGCTTTCGGCACAGCCTCCCGCTTAAAAAGAGCCTTCAATTCAATCACAGGTTTATTTTGTAAGCGAGTTTTCTGTCTGTGAATTTTTTTTATTTTTTATTTTATCATGCAGGAATATTTAGAACCTATCTAAAATGGTTATAGTCCTAATTACGCTTGTGATATATTTATTTATATTGTATTTTTAGTCACAAAACAAAAAACATGTTAAAAAACAAAAATAAAAAGTTGTTTAAAAAATAACAAAATCTAAGTAAAAAACAAAAACCAGATCAAATTAAAAACATTATTCTTACAATGCCTCCTGTCTTTTTTCTTGGGATACCCATGGCTGTTCTACCCTGGAAAGCAAACAAAAGGCAGATAAAAAAAAAAACAAAAACAATAAATTTAAAAAAAATCAAATAGGGGAACGTACCTATACTAGGTGACCCAATTTTTTACAATTTGTTACATTTTTGACCACCCGTAGTATAAGTATAAGCCCCCCCCTCCCCTTTCCTCTCAAGTTTTCACGTAGTAATTCATAAATTTGGTTTTAAATATTTTTTTGCAAACAGAAAGTTAAAAAAAAAATACCATTTGGTTCATATTTGTCTGTTATTAATACGCGTGACGGCAAGAGTGCGTGCATACCCTATGTGAAAAATATATTATCAAAAAAGAAGAAAAACTTATGGGAAAAACATATTTGTAACAGGAACTTAATTTAGAAAATTGACTACGTGACAAAACCTGTGACTTTTGATGAAGCCTTTAGCCGCACGAGTCCGACAATTATTTTCGTGTCCATTTCGCCAGAGCCGTATATATACGACAAATACCTCTATTTGTATAATGTTTTTTAAAATAATAAATTTTTAAAAATAAATAAAAAAACAAATTACGAGTCAAGCGCTAGGGGCACGACTACAAAACCAAGCGGTCAAAGGGTTAATCGAACCAACAGGGAAAATGTTCACGTCAAGCAATCGGACCACGTGACGAGGTCTCAGTGGGATATGTTACTGTAATTAAAAAAAAAAAGGCTTGACTTACATCTGACCGCGTTGCATTGTTAACAATCGTGTCACAGAATTTCTTATCACGACACCCAATTCGTCTAATTCCGAAACTTCTGGTACATCATCATGTCCTACCATTTCTGCGTCGTTATCAGACATGACAGAACTATCACCGCTTACTTCACCATAGTTATTATATTCTATGTCGCTCCTATTATTTACAAATTCCCGAGTATAAGTCCTGGGTATCGATGTTAAACCAAGATTAGCGTTTATTCTCCTATTGTTGTTTTCGTTAAAACCTATTCCTATATCTATATTATCATTATCACTCTCGCTACTTATTGTTACATTGTCTAAAGTATGAGTATTATGTGCTATTTCTACTAACATAGATTGACTATCATCTTCGCTGCCACTCGTTTCCATAAATGACGTATCTCTATCATCTTCTTGAGAACTCATTTCATATTCATCATCATCTTGAGAACTCGTATCACTTTGTGCATTATTCAATTCATTTACCCTAGCATCGCTTTCACTATCAATGTCATCAGTATCTTCAAAGACAGGACTTGTGTCGTTGTTTGCTATATCATTATCATAATTATCCTCACTATCACTTGTGTCATTAATGTTATCATCATCGTTAAAATTTGCATTATAAATATTATCAACGCTAACATTTGTGTCGTTTACTATATCATTATCATAATTATCCTCACTATCACTTGTGTCATAAAAGTTATCATCCTCGTTAACATTTGCGTTATAATTATCATCATCGCTAAAATTTGTATCGTTGTTGGCTATATCATTATCATTATTATCCTCACTATCACTTGTGTCATAATTTACGCTTATGTTATCATCCTCGTTTACATTTGCGTTATAATTATCATCACCGCTAAAATTTGTATCGTTGTTTGCGCTATCATTATCATCATTATCCTCACTATCACTTGTGTCATTATTTGTACTTATGTCATCATTCTCGTTAACACTTGTGTTATAAATATCATCATCGCTAACATTTGTGTCACCGTTTGTGCTATTGTTATCTTCCTCGTGACCGTTTGTGTCATTATTTATGTTAACATTATCATCGTCGCTAAGAGTTACTTCACTATCAGTGTTATAAACGCAATCAAGACTTGCTTCATTGGTTGTACTATGTACACTATCTTGGCTAACAACAAATTCGTCATCACTATCATCATCACTGATAGAACTAGATTGATTATATGTTGTGTAATGATCCGAATCACTATCTACTTCTGATGACATGATGTGATGATGTTAGCTGTGTATGTGTTATATGCTGCAACAAGGAGGGTTGAATCGTAAAAGCAAAAAAAAAATGATTAAAAGCCACCCCATAAAACAGCCGCGACTTATCGTTTGATATTATTTAATCACGATTCTGCAGTTTTGTATTAGTTTACTTTAATCAATATATTTATATTCGCATAATTTGTCAATAAATGTAGTAGCAATTCGAGATTATCGAGTGATAAATCGATCAATAACATATAACTTTAAGTCACGTAAGTTTTATGGTGCCGAAAAGTAAATATGTTAGCCCGCGCTCATTTTGGATGCGTTTTCGTGCGAAAAATTGATCATCCAAGTTCTATGGTATCGCGCACACTGCGTGCGAGTTAGTCGTACGTACATGTGCGTTTAGTTACGACTTCCGAAAACGATCCGAATTGGTTGGGATTTTTACCACACATTCGCGCGTTTGAACGTATAAAAAATAAAATAGAAAAGTTAATTAACTTGGTTTACTGACATAAATGTTTTTCCATGCGTATATAACCATGAAAAAGAATAGGGTCATTATATAAATCTTCCATTATATGGTTAATTCTAATTGTCGTAATATCCTATTATATTTAGAAGATGATTTTCTTCTTGAAGATACAGGTTATTCATCGCACCAAAGATTACTTCAAGAACATAATATCACCAGGGCACTGCCCATTTGAAGGAGAAAAACGTATTCAATGTGAGCACTTAATTCGTACGAACAGTATTCGTAAGTTTACGTACGATACAAATTCATGTCCAAAGTGAGCGCGGCCTTAAGTTGTTGTGAAGGAAGTATATAAAAAAAGGTGACTGTTTCGCCAAGCAATAACTATTCGTTAAATGAGTGCACAGAGGATTGTCAATGGTCATGGGAAGAAAAAAAAATCCGTATAACAAAGACTTCTCCGCTCGCAACGTGGTGAGAGTTTGAGTCACTACTTTTTAGCTAAGCCGTTACCGAAATTCTAATAAAACTGATTTCTAGAGGGATTTTTCAAAAAAATAAAAACACTATGAATTATTCCCATTGACTTTTCGATGTCGGACGCAAAATAAATAAACGAATTGCGTGGACTCTTGCATATTATAGCGAACTAACTTGGTTTGGGGTGCGACAGTTATTGTTTTGATCGAAATATTTTATTGGGATCTGTGAACAGTAATTAAAATAAGGCCTGAAACACATGACTGAACTGGTCGATATATGTTTATAGAACTTGTACCGCGCGGTTTTATAGACAAGAAGAAACACTGTTTAGTTTGATATTGAACCGCACGGTTAGTAATTCCGGTCATGTGAACTTAGCCTAAGGAATTGAATGATTACTATTAATTAATTATTATTTCAATGTTACTATCACCACCAACTACTTAGTAAGTTCTATATTCTAATACTACCCATCTTAAAAAGTACGCACCGCGCCGCTCTACAGTGTGAGCTGACCCTAAGAAAAAGATTGCGTCATCGATATCAATGACCGAAAATGTAACATGTTCAATTTGCCAAGAAAATGACGAAGTTAGATTTGCTGCCAAGTTTGGAATCAGTGAACACATGGAACATTGAAGAGTGCTCTCATAACTATAAGTACTAGTACTTAGGCTCGAGTTCACCAACAGACGGTTAGTTTTTAACAGCTGTTTAAAATTTAAACAGCCGTTTAATAATATTTTGTTGATCACCATCGCTATACTGCGGCTTAAACACCCTAAATATCAGATTAATCATTAACTTGATCAACAAAATATTATTAAACAGCTGTTTAAAACTAACCGTCTGTTGGTGAACTCGAGCCTTATTAGTACACTACTTGATGCTGCATACTTGATGTCATGGAATTTCGGTGAGTGAGTAAGCCCATTTCCCTATCCCTTTCTAATCGTTAATTTTACTATTATTATTATTCAAGTATATATTTTCTTTCTTATATTTAAATTTTTTACAATATAAATAAAAAAAAAAAAAAAAATATTATAAAAAACTTAAACATAGAGTGCCGCAAGTAGCGTGGCGGGGCAAGGCCCAAGCTACCGATGGTTAGGGCTGCAGAGTGAGGAACGTTTTGACAATTCGTATTATTATTATTATTATTATTATGGTTGGCAGCACACTTGCATTCTAATATTATAGAATCTATTCTAACATTGTAGAGAAAGAGAATGGATTTCCTATGCTTGGAGGGTGATCTCCGGAACCAGTGTTCTAGGTTTGCATTGACACATTTGGATTTGGAATTAGACCTAGGCTTTAAACTAGAAAGGCAAAACATAAGTAAAATTTATTAAATTTATAATAAAAATATTGGAAAAGTAGTAAGAAAACTAAATAAAAAAAATTAGTAATACAAAAAATAGGTGAATTAAGACCCTGATTAAGTTAGGGGTACTGGACCATCCCCCCTTTTTTAATCCACCCTAGTAATTGGTCGAGATTATTTTTTTATCAAACTTATCAATAAAGTAATACAACACAGAGATAAATGTACATAATTATGTTTTAGCAATAATGACAATATTTGTTATAATATAAATGGCCCACAAGGTTGATGTTAACCCTGGGAGGGATTATTTTAAAAAAAAAAATCTACAGAACCAGTACATTTATTAGGAAAATTCTTTCACTCTCAGGCGAAACCGAGATGTGACAAGTCTAGTCATAATTACAATAAAATTAGGTAAAAACACATAAGTAATGAAATTGTCGTAATTTTTTTTTTAATATATAAATATTTTGAAATCATCAATATAACGAAATTAGACAATACAAAAAATACATCACCTATGGTTTTGTATATTAAAAAAAATTATCAATATTTTGACGTCATAGATAAAATGAAATTAGGTTACATGAAAAATACATCTTCCTATGACACTGTGTAGTATATTATATTTAAACATAACAAAACAATATAGCCAAATAAAATATTGTATTTCTAGAACTAAAAAAACATAAAACATTTTCATAAGCAATAAGTATTTGATCGAATAATTATTCTTTATTTGAAAACATTACATTACATTTGCCAAAGAATCTACCCGATTACGTATAGGTGATGTATTTTATATTGAAATATTTTAGAAATACGTATGTAAATTAAACTTACAAGGTATGGAGCGACTCGGGAAACTGCTGTTGCTGTCTCTTGTTGAAAAGATAATACAAAGCCGTGCCAACGCCAACGCCAATAGCCACTACGCCAGCTGCAATCCCCAAGCCTAAACCTGCCGAACTTCTGTTCCTATTATCTTCGTCTTCGTGCTGTTCACGATTCATTTCTCAGTGGAAAAAAGTGTTCCTTGTTCCTTGTCTATTTCCACGGAATATTTTCGTGTTCGCGAACCTTCACTTTCCACTTTTTAACACCTTTTATTAGTTATTATTAGGCCAAGTCGCATAAACCAAATTTTTCTCTTTGGTAGGTTGGCCCCAAATTTTATTATTTGTTTCTTTCGTTCGTAGCAATTCTGACAACTAGAATAAACACATAACCACAGAATACGGAACACTATTTCACAGAACACAATATATTTATAAGTTTAGAACTGTCAGTCTGAAAAGTAATTTTAAATAATAGTAGTATGGTTTTTGGTCTCAAACGAAGACAGTACCATTCCGTTTCATTTTTATTCATAACTAAGTAGCGACCCGTCACCGGTTGCGTAACACGGGGACCCTTGGTTTGCCGTGTTATTACCCACTGCTCTAATAATAACGGGTATATTTTTGTCCGTTCCATTAGGCGGATCGTATGCTCGCCTGTCATTCGAGTCTCATAAAAGAAAATGTAAAATGGATTCAAGGACGGAGATTCCATAAAAATTAAAATCGCATGGTCACTACATTAGACAGAGATGCACTCCCCCTTAAGACCTTCTCACTCGGCTTGCTTTTTCAGCTTTGCTACTAACAACTCCATAGTAGCTTCTTATACCACAGATTATTTCATTTATAGTTATATCACCAAGTTTAGTTGTTCTTAGTGGCTCCTATTATCTAATCATCTAATCTAACTGATTCATCATTGGCGTAGTTTTGTATTTATTTATTCTTTGTATACTTCTACACGTATTGCCATTTAAATAAACAATATTTTTATGAAATGGTACCACATCGATAAAAATATACGGGGAATTTTTATCTTATCAAAAGTGTGACTTCCATTTTGTTTATGGTGTGAAAGGCGAACTGCACACAGCAAGATAATTTCATCAGAAATCAGATATGCTAGTATAGAAAATTTCTGGAACAATATAGTGATTTAGGTACCTGAAACAATATAACCACTCAGTTAATTCTTGAGGAAATTTCTCAATTTGCAATTCTTCTCTTCGTGATCTTCTACTGTGTGTATAATATAAATAAAACTTTTCTATTGTTGTGCGCACATTATCCTTTTTTATTTTAACTTTCCATATTAATACTAATATATTAAAACATGAAAATGGCTTATAATGGCTTATATGAAATGAAAATATCTATATATATATTAAATATCAGCCAGTGCTATTTAAAATTCAATTTCTCAACATTAAACGCGTTGGAAAGATAACCAGGTCGTAGCACTTTTTTTTAGAAAATCATATTCTGGATTTTAGCATTAAGGTGGAAACAAACGCTAAATACTAAAATATGCATTGTTTAATGAAGAATCTTTGAAGAATATACAAGAAATAGACAACGCATTTTCTTCGAAAAAAATAAATTTTCGTTAAAGTAATAGAAACTCCCCAAAAAAAAATTAGAACGAGATAAATTTGACTTTTATTGAATTTATTGAAAAATATTTCTAAAACTGCTTATTTCGGGAAGATGAATTCTGCACAGATTTCAAGTTAATGTCAGTTTAAAAAACTGTATTGTTGATTAAAAAAATTTTGTACATTGTTCTAATGGTAAAAACAAAAAAACATAATTTCCAGGCCTGCAAGCCGTTGAAGGTCAAATGTCAATGTCATTTGTCCAAATGAATCGACACGGTTGAATATGTGGACAATATCTATTCAAATTTACAACAACTTATGTATAACTATATTCAGCAAATAAATTATTTTGAATTTGAATTTTGAATATGAAACAATTTGGTTTCTTTGCCATAAGCATTTCGTGCTATTAACGATAATAGTTGCGTGCACTGCGTTAGTGTATAGTTAATAGTTGTCACTAATAATAAAGTGTGTAGGTAGCCTTTTGTTGAGCGGACTTAACGAGCGACCAAGCGAGCCAAGTCTACGCAAGTTTGGTCATATTTAATTTCATAACATTTTTGTAGTTCACGTTTTGTGTTAGTAGTGTTTTTTATTTTAAAGTTTATTAAAGAAACTGTTTTGAAGTGAATAATAAAGGTGTTTCTGTCATTAGGTAAGAAACTGAGGTATAATGTAGGGAAAAGTAACATGGAAATAAAAATCACATATATATAGGTACTATCATAGGGAGGGACTCCACTCACTGGAGAAATGCCCATTTAATGTATCTCTGTCTCGGAGGGTTCAATTCCCGGCAGGGTCAACTTTAGAAATGAACTTTTTAAAGTTATCTCAGGAGTGGATTTGGAAAGTAGTGGCAGGGCACGCGACGTTTCGCAGTCATGAGGGCAGCCTGCCTGGCGGCAGTAGCCACCACCTTACAGAAGACCACCGTGATATAATAGCACATTTCCCTGTCCTTCGCTAATCGCTATCTTTGGTGATATGGTCTGCAGCGTACTTGCAGAACCCGTGACATTGCTTGTGTTATAGGTGACAGTAGCCACTTACCATCAAGTGGACCGTCAGCCTGTCTGTAGAAATTTACATTTAAAAAATATATAATTCACATTTATTCTGTGGCGATCTTTCAATAAAATAAATATAAATATCTTCACACATTCCACACAGCGCCATCTAGTTCCACATTAAGCAACTATAGGCTTGTATTATGGATACCAGACAGTTGATATACTATATATATGACTTTTTTTTTGTATATACATATACATATTATAGATTCAAACATCAATGACTTAGATACAAAAGTAACACATAAACATATGCCCCTAGCGGGATTCGAACCCGCGACCGTTTGGTTAACAGCTAGGGTTACTAACCACTAGACCAAATTAGACCAAACGTGTCGTCAAAAATAATAACGAGGTTCTTTTTTTTAGCAGATGGTTGTTTTATAATGGACAGCGGAACCGGAAACACATTTTTAGGCGCTACTTTAATTATCGGTTTAGCTATTGCAATATTTCAAGTTGTAAAAGAGATGTGGCAAGACACACCAGCTAGGGAGTCTGCCTACGGGGAACAAAGACGAAGAAGAAATAGATAGGAATGTATTTTTTTTTGTGATGTGAAACAATAAAATGTACATATGAAATTTATTGTTTTTTTTTTAATATTTAATTATTTTCAAGAGCATACGTACCACTCGTACCAGGATCTAAGACTCAATACAAAATGGCCAATAAGACGGAGTTAGCCGGCCATGAATTTGACCATTTTATTCATCACACATTTTTGACAATTATTTTTTTAATGTTTTATAATTAGGTCCATATAGAACAGAATATTGACAATGCATTTCCATCGGAACGTTTTTAAACCCCGACGCCCGACGCAAAAATGTTATGTGGTGTTATAATTTTGACGTTTGTCCATCGTCTTGAATACATAGTAAGGATAGGGATTGCGAAGGGATGGTAAATAGGTCTCATTTATATAGTTTATACTTAACTAATATTACTTATAAATGTGAAAGTGAGTTTCTTTGTTCCAGGTGAGAAGTATCCCATATGTTAAAATGAGAAAGTGTTAAGTAATCCAGGTAATAAACTACCTGTCTGCAAAATTTCATCCAAATCCGTTAAGCCGTTTTTGCATTATTGAGGAACAAAAATCTAAATATACAAACTTTCGCATTTATAATACATAATACTTATTATTAGGATTACAATGACATTCTAAAGAGTACTTAATAACTAATAAAGTAACCAATCAAGCTAAAAATAAAATCACTCCTCGTCCCAAATAAAACCACTCAGTTGGAACTTTTTAAGAAAAATAGAGTCAAATATTTTTCTACCGGGACCCGAACCACCGGCACCAGCATTGACTATTAAAGGCATCAAATGATCAGCCTTCTTTGGAGGATGAGAGTCGAAACCTTCGGGAAATTCTTCCCACTTCATTATATCTTCACGAGTTTTGACATCTCCAGTGCACACCGAATTCAAAAACTGATCAAATTTATAATTAACGACAATTCCATCGTTCTCGTTAAACTTGATAACTCTTATAAATGCTGCCATATTATGATAGGACATTCCAGAGCCAATTATGACAATCCCTTCTTTGCGAAACTGGTACAACACTTTTCCTATAGAATAATGCTGGACTGCATTTTGTGATTTTAATATAGACACTTGAATCACTGGTATGTTAGCGGATGGATTGATCAACATCATCGGAATAAAAACTCCGTGGTCCCAACCTCTATCGTTGTCCAATTTTGATTTGATTCCTTCTTTTTTGAACGCATCGTTAATTCTGCGCGCCAAATTTGGATCGCCTGGTGCATTATATTTGTACGTGTAGCTTTCAGGCGGGAAATTATTGTAGTCATACAATAAGTTGTGATGTTCAGACGAAGATATAGTCACAATGTCCTCTTCACGGTGCGCAGTGACAACTATGAATGCTTTCACTCGTTTCAAATCTATATATTTTGTTATATTCTTCATGGATTCCGCTATTTCTAGGTTAGTCGGGTCTCCCAAAATAGGGTCCGGGCCGCCGCCATGATTGACGAAAACTGAAGGCGCCAAATAATGATTATCCTCGCCACGAGACATTAGAAATGAGAATAAAAAAATGACAAACGACCGTTCCATGACGTTTTCAAATTAGGAATGTATTAATTGATCAGTTTTGATGATTCAAGGAAATTTGTTTACAATGTTCACTATTATAATCGTGTTTACTTTGTACATAAGATATATATTTGGATAGTGTCATTACAAATGAAGCAAAATTAAATATTCAATGACATTTTTGAAGTGAAAACTTCTTTAGGCGCGTTGGGCACTTTTAATTGTATTAGTACCCTATACCTACTTCTTAGTTCATAATAAACTAAACTTCGTCAATAGTTTGTTATGATTTTAACTGATGACGTTAGTATTCACTTCTGACGTGCTAACACTACTACGACTACCTACGACCATCTACGACTAATAGTTTTTTTTATTAGGATCCTACTACGAGTATGGTATGCAACACAAACTAAATTGTAACATAGAGTACTTAACCAGTACTATTTACTCTATGTTAGTAGATACTAACGTATGTATACAACTTGCAGCACCTGAGGTTTATTGCTTGTGTTATAGGATTCTTACATTCTTACAGAAGACAGAAGGATGTTACCCCCTTACAGAAGACCACCGTGAAATAACAGCACATGTGCTGTTGTGTTTAGCCGAGTGGGTAAGCGATGCCAGAATTGGAAAGAGACATTTCTCTATCTCTTTCCAATTCCTTATCCATAATCCTAATATAGTCGAGATAGTATTTGCAGCACATGTGTGGCGTTGCTTGTGTTATAGGCGACGGTAGCCACCTACCATCAAGTGAAACGTCTGCCTGTCTGGCGACCTTAATATAAAAAAATATAATTTCTGAGTACTATATTTTAACATCCGTACTTCCGTACTATCCGTACTTATAAGTATAATATTATAAATGCGAAAGTATGTTTGGATGTATGGATGTTTGTGACTCTTTCACGCAAAAACTACTAAACCGATCACCATGAAATTTTGCATACACGTTGTCTGGGACACCAGAAAGGACATAGGGTACCTTTCATTGTTCAACGTGGACGAAGTCGCTAGTACCAGCTAGTATTCTATACTCTAATCTTTTTAAAGTTCGAGTGAATAGACATCTTCTGGGTGAGCTCGCTCTATCATAGGCCACATCCTTACTAAACACAGCTGGTTGATGGCCAAGAGCAAACCCATCTCTATTAAAAAAAAAAAAAAAAAACAAATTAACATCATAACAACTATTAATATCATAGTTATTTGTTTCATAAACATAATAACCTACTTACTCACTACTACGAGTATTCTGATAAAAGTTCAAAGGGTTACCCAAATACTTGGAAACATTCAAGATAAAAGTTAATATATAAGTATATATATTAAACTCTTAACAACTATCACGTGGCGAATTGTGTATGCTAAACGTAAAATTAATTGTTCCCTTGTTTATATTAATATCAACTTTTTATTACGAAGATGTTACTGTTACCTAATAAAATATTTTTAGACTTGTTACTCATACCTGTGTATAAATTGTCATAGATAAATAAAATGATTTTTAGTATTTAGGACTTAGCAGAAAATCAATTCATAATTGGCGGAATAATTGCTTAACAGGTACCTATAATAATTATTGTTTTGATTTATATGGAATTTCGATAAAAATTATATGGGCAGACCACCTCTGAAGTATAACCTATGAAATAAAAAAAAAGAATCATCCAAATCAATTCATAATTGGTGGAGTAATCGCGTAACAAATATTAAAAAAAACAACATGGTATATGTTATATAAAAAAAATAGGCGCCACTGTTGCCACGGCGGCGCCACCGTCTTCACAATGATAAAGATGTCAGATATTTTCTCCTTGTTTAACGCGAACGAAGTGGCGGGCACCAGCTAGTAAATAATAAATCAAGGAAACTAAATGTACAATTGCATATTTTATGATACATAATAATTTTATTGAGTTATTTTAATTTAAGCATATCGAATTCACTTCTACAATTTCTTTGAACGCACCGTATGAAATGTCAAAATGAATGCATCGAAATGTATAGGGAAAAAGAAAAGGACGAAATCTCAAAATGGCGTCGCTTTGAGTTTTTCAATTCCCTGAGCATATTTTTCGAAGTTTTCTATGTTAAATAAACACATTCCATAATTGCATTGACGCAATTTGTAAACAAACGAGACAATAAAACTTAATTTTAAGCGTTTAAATTACATTCTACGGTTATTTCACTTAAATGGGACAATGTTTTCATTTTGTTTAGGCGTACCGATATTTAGGCTTAGTTTACTTTGTAACAGTGAAAATATTGTGCCTGTGGCAGTTTTATACGGTTTTTAGTCTTTATCGTGTAGTGTATATTTATCAAAATGGACAAGAAAAATAAAAAAAAGTCTGTTATAAAGCGTAAAAACGACGAATCTCTCGAGGCTGAGAAAAAGAAAATGGTACGAAAGACCGATGATGATAAAGATAAGGTTGAGGTTGTTAATCAGGTCGTGGAGGTCCCTGTTGAGCAAGGACAGCAAATAGTTCACACTGGCCAGCTAGTGGAGGGCAATTTTGAACAGCCAGTATTTGTTAACATGAAGGGTGAGCCTGTGCAACTAGGGCCAAATACAGTTATTTTGTATGAGCAAAGTGGGAATCCCTCGAATTTTGCGTTCGGTGGAATGTGGACCATGGATCCGTCGGGCAGAATCGTTATGGCAGAGACTATATATGACGTGAAAGGCGAGCCAGAAGAGGAAGGAGGTTCCTTTGTGCAAAATACGAGTGAGGTTAGTTTTTGATTTATTTGATATACTTTCAATTTTTTTATGTTAAGGTGACATAACTGACAGGCTGACAATACACTTGATAATAGGTGGCAACCGTCACCCTTAACACAAACATAGCCACACATGCTTTCATGGCCTAACTACTGAAACGATCAACGTGAATTTTTGCATACACATTGTTGAAGATATAAGTCACTGCCATAAGTTTCTAAAAATATAATATAGAATTTAGAAATAATATTATTAAGTTAATGTTTTAGTTTTATGAGATTGTTTTGTTTTCTCTTTGTTTTTATTTTTTTGGTGTATTTTTGTATATAAATATGTACTTATAAAGTTTCTCTGTATAAAATTTGTTTACTAATTTGTTATAAAAGGTTGTTGATAAAAAGTAAATAAATGATTCCCTAATAAAATAAAATAAAATAAATAAAGTATCCAGGTATCAGACATCTTTTTCATTCGTAATACTGCATTCTTTGATATAGTCCTCTTTCGTCAATAGCAGGGTGTCATTTCTATATAAAAAAAAAGTAATAAGGGGTTATTCTGTCTTAACTGTGAATCAACTTAAATGTGAATCATATTTACAAATAAATGACTGGATATTTGGCATTGTTACCTGAGATTGACTCAAAAAGCTTTTGCGGAAGTTTGGTCTATTGCGAACGATCGTTTAAGCACCCCCTCGGTATAGACTATAGGTCTCTAGTGAGAGGCTAAATATATATAAATACTAGCTGATGCCTGCGATTTTGTCTGTGTTGAAAAATAAAAAAATATAAAGTTTGACCCCTTGTTTCTATAAATAACACTTTGGCCACGCATTAGTTTTTTATTTTATTTTAGCTGATCCTTTTTGGGTGTTTTTTTGGGAACAGCACTTTTTTTGGTATGAAAGGTATTCAATGTCATTTCTTGTATCCCTGACAACGTGACAAATTTCATGATGATCGGTTGAATAGTTAAGGTGTGAAAAGGTAACAGACAGACAGACAGACAGAGTTACTTTCACATTTATAATGTTAAAGTATGGATATATATGTTAATTTTTAATTTTTTTGTTTGTTATATAGGGGTGAACCTCATCCCGGTGCTGCTTTTGTCGTCCTAGGACTAAAAGCATTAAGGCTAATTTTTTTTTTCTACATACTATAATATTCTCATCTTTTATAGTATAATGTAGTTTATATGACAGTAGTGCTAATATAGTGTTTTAATTAATTAATTAATTCAGGTAGAGGAGCAGGGAAACACATATCAACAGTTTGAAATAAGCAATAATCCTCAAGTTGACGCAGGCCAAGGATACGAAGTGGCTATAATTGAAAATCCATCCTCAGATTCCAATGACAGGTATATAGTTTTTCTATCTACTGAGCTCTTATCTTTACTTGTTTTATCTGATTGCAAAAATTAATCCTTTTCCAGAGCAAGCGAGTCTCAAGTGATAATGAACGAGGAACAGCTAGTGGCAACGGGTGCCGGTGCCGTGCGTTGGCTTAACCAAAAGTATGATTTTGTCGTTAGAAAATTACAACTCAACTATGGTGAGTAGTCTATGGAATTTTTGTGGCTATTTTGACCTATTTTGTATTTAATTTCAAGTAAACTATATGTCCAATGTATGGCCTACTATACTAGCTGGTGTCCATCCGTGTTGGTTTTTATAGAATAGAATAGAATAGAATAAGATTTTATTTGTAGCAAAGTACATTTAAAAACATAAATAGGTAACATATAGAAAGACAAACACAAATGTCCCAACTCGACATAATGCAGGTTGTAAATAACCTCCGCTGGTCTTCCGTTAGAGCCGATGGTGAGGTTACACACTTATAAAACAATACAAAAAAAAAATACAGAATACATAAAAGCTCCAAAAACAAAGAAAATTTAAAAAAATTTAATATTTAAAATTAAAATTAAACCTATATTATTTTATACAAATCAAAAAAAGAAAATATCATCTAGGGGCAGTTCAAGTTATTACAATTATTGAACTTAATACTTGAACGGGGCCACCTACTAGAAAAAATATAAATATATCTGAATATATTAGGTACTAATGTCGTTCCGCAGTTGCTCATCGCTTTTTTGGTGTTTGAATATAAATTTCTTTAATCTATATATTATATATATATAAAATTCTCGTGTCACAGTGTTTGTAACAAAACTCCTCCGAAACTGCTTGACCGATTTTTATAAAAAAATTTGTGTATAATCCGTACGCCTGAGTCGTAAACTATTTTTTATACCCCTAAGTGATAAGGATAACCCACACAAAAATTTTTATTTATTATTTCTGCGAAACAACGTTTGCCAGGTCAGCTTGTTTATTTCTAAAATTATTATTAGATAAAAAATTTAAATAAATATTCACATATAAGTTTGTCCGTACTACATTCACCATATAGATGCGGGTGTGAAATTGCTTCATTCGCAGTCCGGATGCATTCAATGCGTATATTTGACGACGCCGAGTATGCAACTAGCTTTCAACGCGGTTCCACAGTTCCTGTGCATAGAGACTGGTGAGTTTATCTGGTGGAAATCACCTCTTGAGACTACTTTGACTTGAGTCTACTCAGAAAAAATTACTAACAAATCAAATTTTTTGTCACCTAGGGTAATTTTTGGTATAAGTTTCTTCGTCTTCTAGAATTATAAGTGAAAGAAATTTTCGATTCCACCTGTTGTGTGTTAAAAAATAAATAAGTACAACCGGTGAGAGGTAAAAAAAAAAAAGTTTCACACATAATTATATTGTAGAGAATTTAGTTTTATATTACATAAAAATGTTGATACTTACTACTTTTTTTTTTGTTAGAATTAAAATTAAAAGAGTTAGGGAGGTTGGAAGACAGCCCTGGAGTGAATCATAGAAAAACCTTTGCTAATAAAAAATCATCAATGTACTACAAGTATGAATTTCGCACGCTATACAAAACTCTACGAACTTTATGGAACATTTAAAAGTGACATATTATGCGTAGAGCAATCAACTCTGTCATCTGTCATTTAAAACCAACCAAACGTCTGTCCGTTTAAAGAAAATGTGACTTTACGTCGACACATTAGAGTTTAAAATGAACAGTAGCACATGGTCGTTACTACCTTTCACCATTGACGCGCGAAGACAAAACTCCGTCATGAAAAGTAATGTGCCGCTTTGGCATTTCTGATGCAAATTTCACGCTTGTAGTACTTCGATTTTGCTAATATAGACTCTATTCGCGCAGGCATAGAGTTCAACAGTAACATACCAACTGTGGGCGGTACCAACTCGCCCAGTGTCAAGCACAACGTCACATTGTTTCTGGCCGAAGACGGCAACGGGAAATCTGTCATCGTTAGCGCCGGTGAGTATTTTTTCACTTGCATTTTTAGTATGTAACACTAAGTAATATTGTGTTGTATTGGTTTATTTTATACACTAGCTGGTGCCCGCGACTTTGTCCGCGTTGAAAAATGAAAAATATAACACCTGAGAAAATATTATATGAAATGCGGGTAGATTTAAAAAAAAAAATATGAAAAGTTTTTATACTTTTAATTGTCAAATTACCCTAATTATTATATTTTTGTTATTTAACTACAAAACGCTAATAAAAACACAACTAATACAGGTAATTTGATATTTTCTTACTATCTTTTGCCCGTGACTTTGTCCTACTATTCTACTAATGTTTTAAACTAGCGTCCCGCTCCCGGCTTCGCACGGGTGCATTTTTTCTGCAAACCCTATTATACTAGCTGTTGTACGCGACTTAGTCCGCGTAACTTTATGAAATGTAGCCTATGTTATTCAGTGAGAATGTAGCTTTCTATTTGTGAAAGAATTTTCAAAATCTGTACACTAGTTTTTGAGTTTTTTCGTTATAAACAAAAATACAAAAATACAAATCTTTTCTCTTCATAATTTTAGTATAGATAGTTGTTGCACGCGACTTAGTCCGCGTAACTTTATAAAATATAGCCTATATTACTCGCTGATAATGTAGCTTTCTATAGGTGAAAGAATTTTCAAAATCTGTGCTCTAGTTTTTGAGTTTTTTCGTTATAAACAAAAATACAAATCTTTTCTCTTCATAATTTTAGTATAGATAGTTGTTGCACGCGACTTAGTCCGCGTAACTTTATAAAATATAGCCTATATTACTCGCTGATAATGTAGCTTTCTATAGGTGAAAGAATTTTCAAAATCTGTGCACTAGTTTTTGAGTTTTTTCGTTATAAACAAAAATACAAATCTTTTCTCTTCATAATTTTAGTATAGATAGTTGTTGCACGCGACTTAGTCCGCGTAACTTTATAAAATATAGCCTATATTACTCGCTGATAATGTAGCTTTCTATAGGTGAAAGAATTTTCAAAATCTGTGCACTAGTTTTTGAGTTTTTTCGTTATAAACAAAAATACAAATCTTTTCTCTTCATAATTTTAGTATAGATAGTTGTTGCACGCGACTTAGTCCGCGTAACTTTATAAAATATAGCCTATATTACTCGTTGATAATGTAGCTTTCTATAGGTGAAAGAATTTTCAAAATCTGTGCACTAGTTTTTGAGTTTTTTCGTTATAAACAAAAATACAAATCTTTTCTCTTCATAATTTTAGTACAGATAGCTGTTGCACGCGACTTAGTCCGCATATCTTTATAAAATGTAGCCTATGTTATTCAGTGATAATGTAACTTTCTATAGGTGAAAGAATTTTCAAAATCAGTCCCAAGTGTTTTTGAGTTTATTCATTACAACAATATACAAAACTTCTTTCTGTTTTTTTTTTTCAATTTTTCAAAATTTTCAATATATCTTATCACAGGAATATCCACGTTGATCGGTGAAGATTTGACTTGGTTATTGGACACATTCAAGTTTTGCAATCCCGCTTGGAGACAAGTTCGGTGTGTCGTCTGCGATCCGATTAAGTGTCAACAGGTCAGTTGTCACTGTCAGATAATAAGCACATGTGCTTTTTATTTTAGAAGCGCCGACACGAGCCCGTAAGTTGTGAGAGTGGTAAGTTACGGTGGATGCCTTCTTAATTTTGTCCGAGGGTATCCACGAGCTCGATTCCCAGCAGGGTCAACTTTTTTCAATGAACTTTTCAATCTGATTCTGGAAATTCATTTGGGCAGCCCGTATGGCGGCAGTAACCATCCCCATGTAGGCGACGGTAACCATCTACCATCAAGTGGACCGGATTTTACTATTCGATCTCCGGATAGTAACCGGTTCTCACGGATTTATTTAGAGTTATTCAAACTTTTTTAAATTTTTTATTAAAAGTATTTTTCATACACAGGATGCTCGATAATATCGGTTGGCAAAGTAATTTACAATTTTTTTTTTTCACAGAAAAACTATATTTTTAAATATTATATGCATTTTTATGCAAAGTATTTTTAATAAAAAAAAAATAATAATAATTTTAGTCTAACAAATCAAATTGGGCCACGAAAGTAACGGTTTTCTGCTAGGTAATAAGTGTTCAACATATTCTCCGGTTCAACGTATAACGAAGACAGAATGCAAAGTAACATATTTTGGGCATTTATTCAACTCGCGAAACATAAGACAGTAATTCCAATGTTTTAGAAAAACTTTTATAGATGGTAACCTTTATAGACCTCCCAATTTTAAATGTATATATATATAGTATAGCTAGAACTAGAATGTTTTCATCTAAAAACATTATTGGCTTTTACAAATTAATTATACTAGATATAAAAATAATTTCAGTTTTTTTCGTTTCGATGCAAACCTTTATTATGTGTCTCAAAAAGTTACGTTTTTTTTTTATGCTATGCTACGACCAATAAATAACCAATGAGTAACCGTGGAATTACGTAGTATTAGAATTGGTAAGATGCTCGAGTTGGAAAGTGGCCTCTTAATGACAAATGTCGTATTTGTGCACGCAGACTGTGCGCGCGGCGTTTCCTACTGCGCACGTGACGTGTTCAGTGTGGCAAGCGGCGCGGGCGGCGGCGCGCCTCTTGGCGGACGCCGGCGTGTCGCCCGCATCCGCATCCGCTTCCGCTTCCGCTCCCGGCGAAGACGTGGCCACGCGCTGCAAGATGTACGCCCTGGCCGCGTTGCGGGCGGAACACCCGCCGCAACAACTTCAGGTAACCACCATTCGTATATATTGTTATTATACTAGCTTATAAATTAAAAAAACTTAAATAAGCAATATAATTTGCCAGGCTTTAGTTTTCTTAATTCCTGGATGAAAGGTACCCCTATTGCCCTTTTCTGTGTCGCTTCACAGCTCAAGTGTATGTAAAGTTTCATTAAAGTCGGTTGAGTAATGAATGCGTGAAAAGGTAACAGACAGACAGACAGACAGACACAGTTACTTTCAAATAAAAAAAATGAAAACTTGTTCGTTGCAGGTGTTGCGTCGGAATATAATTGGGCAGGGCGCGGGCACTCTGCGTGTATGGGAGAGCATGATCAGGCCCAGCGGGGCCATAACCAAGTTTGACACATGGCTAGAGTGCGACAATTACACCAACATCTTGCACAAGGTGAGTGTCTAAACTTGCATATAAAGGTGAGTGGTCTCTAACCTTGCATATAAAGGCGAGTGTCTAGCTTTGCACAAGGAGTCTATCACTTTTCATCAAATCTCTGTTTCATAAACAATCCGCCGAGCCATAGACACACGGGCAAACCCAAACACACGCACGCACACCTACGCACGCGCGCACGCACGCACACGCACACTCGCACTCACACACTCGCACTCGCACTCACGCACACTCACGCACGCTCACACAAACATACAGCACTTTATTTTGGAATCTTTCAAAGATTTAATCAATGTCAATGTTATCATCGAACCAGTCACATATTTAATAATGCGTTTTTAATGCATGCAAAGTTAGCCTATAGTAGTGGAGTGTACATTTTTATAAAAGAATGTTAAAGTGTGATTAAATGTTGTATACCTACCTACTGTGTTGGCTTCCTAAGAAATGAAAAAAAAAATGAAAAAAAAAATTAAAAAGAAATGAAAAAAAAAAATTAAAAAAAAAATTTAAAAAAAAAATTTAAAAAAAAAAAAAAAATGAAAAAAAAATTAAAAAAAAAACAAAAAATTAAAAAAAAAAAATTAAAAAAAAAAATTAAAAAAAAATTAAAAAAAAAATGCGACTCGAGAACACCCTATTAATTTGTCTGTCGTCCATCACCCGATACACGCGAAAGTGAATTGTGTAAATGTGTTGCAGGGACTCGAAAGACTCGTATCGAAATTCCAATCTCTGATACGGAGTCAAATGCAACCGGACGAGTTTGTCGCTCTGTTCTTCAATGTGGCCAATCAGTTGGAAGACGAAAGGAGAAATTTCGCCATCAGCAGGCTGAGGGTGAGCTCTATAATGTGTTCTCTATTCTCTATAATCTGACCGTCCACTTGATGGTAAGTGGCAACGAAAGAAATTGAAAAGAAGAGGCTGAGAATAGAATGAGAAATATGAAATATTTTTGTGTGAAGAACTGTGGAAACTACGCCATCTGTTATATTCAAACAATCTATTGGCGATGTTAAAGCTTATTATGAACAAATAAGTGCGTACTGATTCGGATAGATGGCGTTTATTTCATACAATTAAACGTAATCGAGGGTGTCGCTCACAGAGAGTGAAGGCTGCTTTTTTCCCAATGCCTTTTTTATGTTAAGATCGACAGACCATTTGATGGTAGGTGGCTACCGTCGCCTAGTGCGCTGCCGACCATAGAACGATTGAGGATAAGTGGCTCTGGCATCCCTCACTCACTCATCAAAACGCGACATCACATAATGTGCTGTTATTTCATGGTAGTCTTCTGTGACGTGTTCATTTCCAAAGTTTACCCCGTCGGGAATCGAACCCGGTGCCCCCCGAGACGTTAGGCAAGAGTTCTTTACCACTTTTGTAACGTACGAAGTGATACTGGTACTCTAGCAGACCAGAAATAGCCACCAAAGATTCTTTTACCACACATCCCAACGGGCTAGTCAAAAGACCTTTCAAAAGGTCTTCAATATAATATGTATTGTTTTTTCAACCGTTTATTATTCAACTTGTTTTAATGACAGGACACGGAATCGTTAAAACAACTGCCCACGGATACGATAACTCAATACGCGTACAATCTGATGAGCCACCAGACGAAGTTGGCACAGAAATGTCTCGACGACAGAGCGGGGAGGTGAGTTCTTGAAGTTTTTCAAGTTTTTTCAGCTGTAGGTTGTCCTCCTCCGTAATTTGCTAATCAATAGGACCAGTCGACCGTTGGCCCTTATAAGGTCGTCTGTCCATAATTTGCCAATAGGACGAGTCGACCGTTGGCCCTTATCAGGTCGTCTGTCTATAATTTGCTAAAAGGAACAGTCGACCGTTGGCCCTTATAAAGTCGTCTGTCCATAATTTCCCAATAGGACCACTCGATCGTTGGCCCTTATAAGGTTGTCTGTCTATAATTTGCTAAAAGGAACAGTCGACCGTTGGCCCTTATAAGGTCGTCCGTCCATAATTTGCCAATAGGACGAGTCCACTATTGGCCCTTATAAGGTTGTCTGTCCATAATTTGCCAATAGGACCAACAAGTCGACCGTTGGCCCTTATAAGGTCGTCTGTCCATAATTTGCCAACAGCACCAACAAGTCGACCGTTGGCCCTTATCAGGTCGTCTGTCTATAATTTGCTAAAAGGAACAGTCGACCGTTGGCCCTTATAAGGTCGTCTGTCCATAATTTGCCAATAGGACGAGTCGACCGTTGGCCCTTATCAGGTCGTCTGTCTATAATTTGCTAAAAGGAACAGTCGACCGTTGGCCCTTATAAAGTCGTCTGTCCATAATTTCCCAATAGGACCACTCGATCGTTGGCCCTTATAAGGTTGTCTGTCTATAATTTGCTAAAAGGAACAGTCGACCGTTGGCCCTTATAAGGTCGTCCGTCCATAATTTGCCAATAGGACGAGTCCACTATTGGCCCTTATAAGGTTGTCTGTCCATAATTTGCCAATAGGACCAACAAGTCGACCGTTGGCCCTTATAAGGTCGTCTGTCCATAATTTGCCAACAGGACCAACAAGTCGACCGTTGGCCCTTATCAGGTCGTCTGTCCATAATTTGCCAATAGGACGAGTCGACCGTTGGCCCTTATCAGGTCGTCTGTCTATAATTTGCTAAAAGGAACAGTCGACCGTTGGCCCTTATAAGGTCGTCTGTCCATAATTTGCCAATAGGACCAACAAGTCGACCGTTGGCCCTTATCAGGTCGTCTGTCTATAATTTGCTAAAAGGAACAGTCGACCGTTGACCCTTATAAGGTCGTCTGTCCATAATTTGCCAATAGGACCAACAAGTCGACCGTTGGCCCTTATCAGGTCGTCTGTCTATAATTTGCTAAAAGGAACAGTCGACCGTTGGCCCTTATAAAGTCGTCTGTCCATAATTTGCCAATAGGACCAACAAGTCGACCGTTGGCCCTTATCAGGTCGTCTGTCTATAATTTGCTAAAAGGAACAGTCGACCGTTGGCCCTTATAAGGTCGTCTGTCCATAATTTGCCAACAGGACCAACAAGTCGACCGTTGGCCCTTATCAGGTCGTCTGTCTATAATTTGCTAAAAGGAACAGTCGACCGTTGGCCCTTATAAGGTCGTCTGTCCATAATTTGCCAATAGGACCAACAAGTCGACCGTTGGCCCTTTTCTGGTCGTCTGTCTATAATTTGCTAAAAGGAACAGTCGACCGTTGGCCCTTATAAGGTCGTCTGTCCATAATTTGCCAATAGGACCAACAAGTCGACCGTTGGCCCTTATCAGGTCGTCTGTCTATAATTTGCTAAAAGGAACAGTCGACCGTTGGCCCTTATAAAGTCGTCTGTCCATAATTTGCCAATAGGACCAACAAGTCGACCGTTGGCCCTTATCAGGTCGTCTGTCTATAATTTGCTAAAAGGAACAGTCGACCGTTGGCCCTTATAAAGTCGTCTGTCCATAATTTGCCAATAGGACCACTCGATCGTTGGCCCTTATAAGGTTGTCTGTCCATAATTTGCCAATAGGACGAGTCGACCGTTGGCCCTTATAAGATCGTCTGTCCATAATTTCCCAATAGGACCACTCGACCGTTGGCCCTATAAGATCGTCTGTCCATAATTTGCCAATAGGACGAGTCGACCGTTGGCCCTTATAAGGTCGTCTGTCCATAAATTTGCCAATAGGACCGATCGACCCTTGAAACTATAGCAAACTAGGATGATTGGTTGAGTAGTTACAGACAGACATACAGAGTTACTCAATATTAGTATAGTATAGAGACTAATTAATGCTTTGACGTCCATTGCAGACGTCACAGCAGCGCGGCGATTTGCAAGTACGGCACTTCGACCCAAGAGTGCTCGTGTCTCTTCAGCAAGGTGTTTCGGTTGCCATGCAGACACATACTCATGCTGACCACGGAACTCAAGGTGAAAAAATCAACCACAGACACAACGAATTACTTTTTAAAATTGGAAAGTTTTGTAAAATATTTAAAGAAAAAAAAAGTAGCCGATTAAAACTTTTAGTACAGAACTTAAGTTAATTTAATAAGCATATAAAAAATAGATGTAGTTGCAGTAATTTTCAATTATTTTTTTCTCAAATTTTTTTTTTTTTTGAGACGAGAAATTTTTTTTTTATTAAAGATCAATGTTTTAGTTTTTTTTTTCTCTCATTAATAGTACATTAATTATTTCACTATATATTTTAGACATTTTTTTTTCTAAAATCTAAATATTTGTTTATTTAATATTTTAGGTTAAAACTCACATACCGTTCGAACCAAGATGGACGGTCCAACATTGTTTGTTCGGATGTGAAAACGCTAATAACTCAACGAATACAGGTAATTTGATTATAAAATTTCATACTTATATTTTGCCTGCGACTTTGTCCGCACACCCTTTTTCTTAGATAAAAATCTTTATTGCTCCTCATTATTTTTTGTCTACCCTTGAATTTTTTTTTGTTGATTTTTTTTTATTACAACAACAAAAAAAAATGGTTCGGTGGGAGTAAAATCGTGCAAATGCGACGGAAACGTGTCACACGAAGCCGAAACTTTTTTTTCTGCATGAAAGGTTCCTTATGCCCTCGCCTATGTACCTATCCAAACGGTGTGTATGCAAGAATTTCCGTCGATCGTGTATTTAAGGCGTGAAAGCGTCACTAATGCGTGAAATGCGGATTAAACGCCCTAAACATCTGATTAACTTAATGATTAATCTTAAGATGTTTAGGGCGTTTAACCCGCAGTTTAGCGATGGTGATCAACAAAATATTATTAAACGGCTGTTTAAATTTTAAACAGCTGTTTAAAAAATAACCGTCTGTTGGTGAACTCGAGCCCTAAGGCAAACGTGTCGTGTGTCGTGTGTGATATGTTTTCATTTGTCGCCAACAGGTGGCAGCACTTTCATGGAACAGGTTGTCGTCGAAACGGAAGGTCAACACAGACAGCACATACAACAGCCACAACAGATCCATCAGGTGAGCCCGTCACAACGTCACAAACTTTTTTTTTTTTTAAATTGAGTCAAGGCAGCGCTTGGCCGCGATCTCACTTGATTGTAAGGTAAGGTGCAGATGCGACCGAAGGTGGACCACACGCTTACCCACTAAGTGCCCATTTACCCTAGATGTGATGACGACCGTGGTTGTAATTTTGAGGAAACACAGACGCGGGCGGTGAGTTCCACGCCCTAGCGGTTCGGACAAGGAACGTGGAACTGTTAACGCCTCGTGCGTGACCGCACGAGGAACATGAACCGCGACTGGATGAAACCCTCGTGGTCCGGTCCGCAAGTGGAACGGTTCCGCTGTCTTATTTTATCTAACAGCAGACGACTTGCGACCAACTCGCGACAGGCGAAAAACTTTCTATCAGTTTGTGCAATATCACAATAAATCGTGTTTTTGGTATCGCATAACTCATAAAAAAGGTGTGGTTTGCGATAAGGTTTATATTTATATTTCTTTATTCTCATTAAAGCTTGAAGCTACTTACATGAGAAAAATAACAAAAGACTTAATTAAGTAACGAAACATCGAACAGGCAGACAAATGTCACCAAAATTATACAATATTTGTTCCTGATTGTAATAAAAAGACCTCTTACGGACAATGACTAAAATTAATGTGAATAATTTTTGTATGGCAGCACACGCGATCGCAAGTCGTCTGCTGTCGTCTAAAGTTAGATAATAAGGCAGCCGGTTGGATTAGATCGCACAGAATGGACGCACATAGTGCAGACGATAAAAAAATCGATAGGCATTCTACTTTTCGGCTTAATAATATAATAATATAATAACATATATTTACCCCAATAATTGAAAATTACAGGTGAGCGGTGTGAGACAGCAACAGTATGTGTTGGCAACACCGGGGCAGCCGGCGACGCCAGTTTCTCAGGTGAACTAATGTTTTACATAGTATAAAATAAAGACTGTCCCTCTGTACGTACGCTTAGATCTTGTGAACTACTTTTAGCGTTAAACAAGGAAAGCTATTGTATATAATTTTCAGGAGAAATTGCATCCGTACGAAGCCGGGAGTTAAAAATTAATAAAAAAAAACCTGTCAGTAGTAAGACTGCGCTTATATGTTAACATCTCAACAAACTATTGATGTAGTTAAAGTTAAGTAAGAACCAAGAAATAAAATAAAATAATAATTTTATTTTAAAAATATAATTTAATAAAAAAAAATAAAAAATAAAAAAAAAGTTCGAACTAATTGGGATAGATTGTCGCTTGTTTAATACAATTAAACGACACTGAGGGTGTCGCTCGCAAAGTGTGACGCGAGTTCACTGTTTTTCTCCCTATACTAAAAGTGCCCAACGCGCCTAAAGAAGTTTTCGTCCACCCGTGTTAAATCGACCGATCCACTGAAAGGCGCCTTACTTACTGATATGTGATGCAGGTGATATTCTGCGGTGGCAACGTGGGCACAGTGAGCAACGTGGGCACCGTGGGCGGCGTGGGCGGCGGGGCGCCGGTCATCACGTCGGTACTGTCGGCCGGCGGGGCGGTGCTTACCCCGCACCACGCGATACACCAGTAGTAGTCTCCTTCTTACCCCGTAACAATGTCTGCTGTGACGTCACTCAATGCATAAGAATGGGGGTCTATTCTGAACGCCAATCGGGCCGATGTTTCGGCGAATATTCGGGCATTGTGCACTCTTGAAATCATTCTTTTTTTGTATGTATATATGATATACAAAGTATTTTCTTATATACAAAATGTCAATTTGACTTTTATCTGATTGACCGTCGCATTGAACCTCGTACGGATGATTTCAAAGTACGAAACATTCGTGATATTCGGCCGAAACGTCGGCCGATTGACGTTCAGAATAGACCCCCCCCTGTTTTAATTCGGTACAAGTGTACCATACTGTGACGTCACTCACTGGACACAATCTGTTTTGATTCGATACAAGTATACCATACTGTGACGTCACTCATCGTGGAGCGTGGCACGTGTCCCTAGCAGTTCTTTGGACAAGTTCCAAGCGGTTCCCAGATGCCCCAGCTAACGTTCAGCTTCTGACAACCGGTGTCTAAAGTTACAGGGTTGCCATATTATGCTAATAACACTTTAATTGGGCCACTGTCTGTACCTACATGTACTGCTGTTGTCACAGTTGTCACAGTGTCGATCGACTGTAATACTAGATACACAATAAGCTACAACATAAAAATAAACGCTCTCAGCAAATGAGCACTCACTCGAACATTTGGGTGCTCTTTTTTTGTATTATTATAATTCGATCCGTTCAACAGCAAACATGCCACAGTGCTCCTTTAGATTGCGCACGCGCATTTACAATCTTACGACCTCAGGGTTAAAGTTTCATTTTGTATAAACTGTTTTGTAAATTTTAAGACTAATTCTTATATATATACATATATATAGCTTGTAATAGATGTGAATGCATGATATATATATATCTAAACCTTATCTAAAGCTATATCTAAAGCTAAAAGTAGCGTAATGTGAACGTTCACCTGTTATTGCAAACGTCCACTCGAGATGTTCTGTCCTTGTCTTTTGTATGGAATTGAGTGAAAGAGAAAACGCTATATTAGCTCGTTTCTGTGAACGGACTTTAGATATAGGTTAAGCGTTATGCCACTTAGGCTCGAGTTCACCAACAGATGGTTATTTTTAAACAGCTGTTTAATAATATTTTGTTATTCACCATCGCTAAACGCCGATGGTTAAACGCCCTAAACATCTGATTAACTTAATGATTAATCTGATGTTTAGGGCGTTTAACCCGCAGTTTAACGATGGTGATGAACCAAATATTATTAAAAGGCTGTGTAAATTTTAAACAGCTGTTTAAAAATAACCATCTGTTGGTGAACTCGAGCCTTATTGGGTTTTGTTTTGTATTAGACTGTGTTTATCTATTCTCTAGTATTATAGTCGATCGATAGTATTGTAGCCTATCCTATGGTTGTCTATGGTTTATTTCCTCGGTTGGGAGGATTTAGTTGTTTATATATATTATTATTATTATTATTTTTTGTAAATAAAAGTTAGTTATAAAGTAGTTTTTTTTTTTTTTTAAGAAAGAGGCACTCACTTGTAATCAAAGGTTTAAGTTATATATTATATTATATTATATTATATTATATTATATTATATTATTACATTGTTGTTATAAATAATTTGCTTTTATTTATATATTTATTATTGTATTTACAACTGATGAAGGAGTGTATGTATGTATGTATATATGTATGTTTGTTTGGCCCAATTCAGTTATTGCCAAAAAAAAAGACAGTTTTGTATGGAGATGAATTTTCCTATTTTTTTTTTTCTATGGACATTATAGGAAATGTACAAAAATGGTTTTTTTTATTGGATGCAAAATGTGGATGATGAATTTTGTTAAAAACGTGTTAAAAAAGTTTTTTTTTTTTTTTTTTTTTTTTTTTTTCCAATTGGCAAAAGCCGAACTGAGCCGAATATTTAAAGGGACTATAGTTAATTGCCAATAATTTTTTTGTTTGAATTTCATAGAATATGTGAAATAAATTTAATCGCTCACTACACTAGCTAGTTTAAATGAATGAAATAAATAAAAAAAAAAAATTTTTTTTTAATTTTTTTTCAATGATAAAAGTATACAGACAGGCTGACAGTTTCAATTTGACGATAAGTGGTTATTGTAGCCAATAAAAAATGCAAGCAAGCTTTCACGGCGGTCTTTTATATAATATACAGGGTGTCCCGAAGATTTTCGTGTCAAAATTGCTTAAAATTTTGAAATCTTGGTAATTTTTTTTTTTAAAAAACACGATTTTTTTAAAATTTGTATTGTATTTTTTTTTATTTTTTTATTTTTTTGAAATATCTACTCGTCTAGAGACTCGTTTGGTTATATTTCAGATGGGATATAAAAAAATGGTATATTTCTGGACCAACCCATGATAGGTATTGGACTTTTCGATTTCCATTTTCCATATCAGCCCCCTAGCTCAAAAAGTGCGAGGGGTCGCAAGTCTTGGCTCAAGGAAATCTAAGAGAGGGTTTACATTTTTAGCCTTTCGCCGTGTCCTTCTCTGTCTATTTCGGGACCAAAATGATCGAAAAAAAAAAAAAAAAAAAAAAAAGCACATTGGGTACTCTTTGGACTGGACAGAAAAAAAAATTTTTTTTCCATATTTTTTCGCTAGTGTAGTGGAGAAGAATTGTATATTTCAAATTGAAAATTTATTTGTTTCCTTGCGTCTTTGAATCCCATACGTTTAAAATTCTAAATTAGATTGAAAATTGGCAGCAATCAAAATGAAAAAAAAAAGAAAAAAAAAAGAAAATTTTTTTTTTCACTGTGAAGGTTCGACTTGTATGTTTAAAAAAAAAAATTATGGTTCGACTTTTTAAAAACAATGATTGTTGTAATAATACTTAGTTGTCAAATATTGTTATTATACAGTGTAGTTTTAATAAATGAACGCTTTGTAACTTATATTAATTAATATAATATAAATATTAGCGTATTTTATAAATGAAGTGATGGAAATAAAACGATGAGTTGATATTTTGTTTGATTTTATTTTCTAAAGAAAAAGTAAAGCCAACGACGTACTGAGTTTTACCATAATGGTTAAACCATGGTTGTAAAACCATAGAGTAAATAGTGCTTAGTACTTGGTTTTACAAACATAGAGTAAATAGTATACTTGTTAAGTACTATTTACTCTATGGTTTTACAAAGACTTCTATTATAACTGAAATAGACGTCCTTCTTCTATTTTAATATTTTTGCTCCGTCAGATATTCTCTGATGATTTTGCCAATGTCATTTGTTGAACATAGACTTTTTTAAAATAAAAAAAAGGCAAAATTTAAATTAAAATTAAAAGTAGCAGATCCCAAGACTAGTCAGTCACGTTAAGTCCACAATTTTTCTTTGAGTTTTCCAAAACAAGTCCATCAAGTCCAAAGCATTCAACTGTAGATCAACTGTTTAATATAATATATTTTTTAAAAGGGACGCGAACGAAGTCGCTGGCACCAGCTAGTATTGGACACTATTGGAATTTTATTAAAATGAAACAATGATAATTAATTATGTTTGTGTTTTTATTACGAAAAAATACAATACTAAATATACATACTCAAGACATTTTTACATTAAAAAAATATATATTTGGAATAAATATATTAACGAAAGAAGTGTTTACAAAACCGACCGAATTCTCGAATTATTGTTAACTATAAATAAAGTTAGGTTAACCTAAAAATAAGTATAAAATCGACGCCATATTTGAAAATCTCACTTTCCTATTCAGAGAGGCAAAAGTAAGCGAACACACACAGCCTAAATTAATATTTAATAAATGACATAACAAGCACCAAATGTCATTACAATTAAAGTGATGACAGAATAAAGGTTGCGGCTGGCAACACCGGCCGGTGGCGGGGCTGCCCCGGTACAAGACTCGAGATGTTGGAACAGTTCGATGTAATTCTTCGCTGGTTCGTGCTCCGCGGCACTAGATGGCTCTGATAGTCCAATGATGGAATCTTTGAAAAGCAAATCGCTCACTCCGTCGAAAGGAGAGAATATTTCCAAATTGATCAACTGAGTTCCAGTAATGGCGTTGTAACCGAAGAAGCGGTCGAGCCAATCAAGTAACGTATTGAGGCTGTTCGATATTGGATCATTTCTGTAAAATAAACATGTAGGTATTTACTAACATTATAAATGCAAAAGTCATTTTTTACGTCTTAATTATTAAATCGGTCATCATTAAATTTTCCATACACTATGTCATGCATAGAAATTTCTTAATTTTGTATCGTTATATTTGACAAAAGGTATATCTATGTCTTGTATCAATATCTATATCTATACAAAAGACTACCCTATGAAAAAATTACTCTCTCTAAGGGATCATTAAAATATTATTTTTGCAATACCTACAAATAAATAAATAAATATCTTCACACATTTCACACAGCACCATCTAGTTCCACAGTAAGTAACTAATGCTTGTATTGTACTAAACGGTCGCGGGTTCGAATCCCGCTAGGGGCAAATGTTTATGTGTTAACATTTTACCTTTGCACCTGAGTCGTGGATGTTTTGTATTTATAATATGTATGTATTTACAAAAAAAAAGTTATCTATGTATTATATCAACTGTTTGATATCCATAATACAAGCATTAGTTGCTTACTGTGGAACTAGTTCCACACTAAAGCAATTAATGTGAAACTAGTTCCACACTAAAGCAATTAATGTGGAACTAGATGGTGCTGTGTGGAATGTGTGAAGATATTTATTTATTATTATTATTTATTTACCTTCTCGCCAACACTTCCGAGTCGACAACGTGTGCCAACAGACAACTGTCATCGATGTTGATTCCAGTAGAAGCGGCCAGTGTGTTGTTGCGGCACAGAGCTCGGAACTGCGATGCTTGAAGCCCGAGAGCTGTCAGATGAGCTGAAAAACGTCAAATGTCACTTAATGTTAGGTTTGCCCGTCAAACTGTTGTCAAACGTAAGTCTGTTGCAAAGGGTTTGCATATGGAGGGTAGAGGTAATGAGTACAGACTCATATATGACAATCAAACTGAAAAAATGCTCCTCTCCAACAATAAAATAAGAGTTCTAAAAGTGGCCAGAGTGGCGCTAGTGTAGCATTATCTTCTATCTATCTATCTATCTTTGTCTATTTCTATTACTCGACAATGCTACACTATCGCCATTATTTACTTATTTAATTATTACTTTTAATACATAGAGTCTCGGTCCTCCTCACATCTACCCACCATAGGTTTGCACCAAAGTCTTTGGTTTGTCATAAAGGACAAGAGCATCAAAGTAGTATATTTGACAGATTTAGACTAATCACCATAACCAACTTAAGGGCCGGGCGCTTCTCGCCCCACCCGACGTCCCTTAAGTCCTTATAGTCCCTTAAGGACTGAACAATACCCATCACGAGTTGGAGTTTTAGTGCGGTAACAATCCCACATAACCTTATGCCATTTGCATTGCATGCGGCATTTGTCATAAGGTACTTTTTGAAGGTTTCTTCGCTCGTAAAAAAAAAAAGAAAGTAGTATATTCGGATGCCCCAAAGTTTTGTGCAAATTGAAATGTCTTGTCCAAGTTGTACATAAACGTCACTAACAATCGATAGGATCCTATTTAATTGTTAATGGCGGTGCTTGCCTTGATGCTCTGTTCCAGGTGTCACGAGTTCGATTCCCGTGAAAATTAACTTTGGAAATTTTGTAAATTAACAGCCAACTGTGAAAATTAACATTTCATAATCGGCTTTAGTCTGAATGTGGCAAATTGTGTTAGAGCACATTAATTTTCGCTGTCATTTGGATAGTCCGTCAGTAATTACAGAAGATAGGATGTGTCGAAGTTATAATGATATGGTTATCGGGTGTGAGGTCGGTTTTGATATATTAGAAGGCAGGTTTTCTAAAAATTCAAAAATAGTTTTAATTTAATTAGAAATTAAGAAATTAGTAAGTATTAAAACACAGTAACAAGTAGTATTTAACACCATTAGTAGTTAAGTTAAATTAAACATGTCAAGTACACTGTTTAGGAGTGCAATTTAAATAATTATCCATACACATGTATTTTATAGTTTTCAAGTGTTTAATTGCAATCTGTTTGTGTACTGTATCAAATATTAAAAAAAATAAAAAAAAGACCACCTGGAAATAGTCTAGTAAGCTATTAATCTAGTTATCTGAGAAATAACTAATGTAGCGCATCATAACGGAGTATTGCCATTTTAGAGGGGAGGCGACGTGGGGGGGGGGGGGGGTAGATACACCTCAGTCTTTCTCGGTACGCCGCTCACATAACCCGAGTGCTGCCTGTTACACAAATTAAAAAAGAAGTATTTATAATGTAGGTACCTACCTGCAAGGTTTTGAGTCTCCACAAAGGCTACATGTGTGTTAGCGTTGGCCAGACAAGACAACGAACCGTTGTTGCCAAAGAAGCGGTTTGTGTAATCAGCTGCGCAAGTAACTGAATAAAAAAAAAAAGTTAATACTTATTTTTCATACACTTCTCAGGTTTTGGTGTGGATTTGTAAAGTAGTGACAGGGCACAATGCGTTTCGTAATCATTTGGGCAGCCAGTCTGGCGGCAGTAACCACTCGCTTACCGAATACCACAGTGTTAATAACAGCACGTGTTACTGTTATGTTTCAGTGAGTGAGTAAAAGAGATCATTGCTTGTGTTATAGGCGACCGTAGCCACAATCAAGTGGACCGTCAGCCTGTCTGCCGATGTTTACATAAAAAATTGTGGACCGTTAATCACGCTTTACATATTAATAAGGAGTTACTTACATGTAGATGAATTTCCAGTAAAGTTGGAAGTAGAGCAAGCAGTGCAGAGAGATGTAGCGTTGTAAGTCTGAGAATATCAAACATGTTATCTATAATTACTAATATTATAAAGAGAGAAGATTTGTATGCTTGTTTAGTGAATAAGAGGAAAGATTTGTTTGTTTGTTTGTTTGTTTGTTTGTTTGTTTGTTTGTTTGTTTGTTTGTTTGTTTGTTTGTTTGCATTGAATAAGCTCCGAAACTACTGGATCGATTTGAAAAATTCTTTCACTGTTTGGAAGCTACATTATCAGCGAGTAACATAGGCTACATTTTATATTAAATTATACTACGTGCAACAGCTACGTAGTATAATATAATTTATATAATTTGACGACACGTTTGGTCTAGTGGCTAGTAACCCTAGCTGTTAATCAAACGGTCGCGGGTTCGAATCCCACTAGGGGCAAAATGTTTATGTGTTAACATTTTACCTTTGCACCTGAGTCGTGGATGTTTTCTATTTATAATATGTATGTATTTACAAAAAAAAAGTTATCTATGTATTATATCAACTGTTTGATATCCATAATACAAGCATTAGTTGCTTACTGTGGAACTAGTTCCACACTAAAGCAATCAATGTGGAACTAGTTCCACGCTAAGCAATTAATGTGGAACTAGATGGTGATGTTTGGAATGTGTGAAGATATTATTATTATTATTATTATTATCCAAGTATATATTTTTCTTTCTTAGTTTTAAATTTTTTACAATATATATTACAAAAAAAAACAATAAATATTATAAAAAACTTAAACCTAGAGTTCCGCAAGTAGCGGGGCAAGGCCCAAGCTACCGGTGGTTAGGGCTGCAGAGTGAGGAACCTCCTAACTCTGCAGCCTATTATTATTATTCACGAATATTTATTTTCATTCTTAATTTTATTTTTTTTTACAATATATATTACAAAAAGCAATAAATATTTAAAAAAAAATTTAAAACTAGAGTGCCGCAAGTAGCGGGGTGAGGCCCAAGCTACCGGTGGTTAGGGCTGCAGAGTGAGGAACCTCCTAACTCTGCAGCCTATTATTATTATTCACGAATATTTATTTTCATTCTTAATTTTAATTTTTTTTACAATATATATTACAAAAAGCAATAAATATTATAAAAAAAAATTTAAAACTAGAGTGCCGCAAGTAGCGGGGTGAGGCCCAAGCTACCGGTGGTTACTGGTTAGGGCTGCACAGTGAGGAACCTCCTAACAATAGGAACCGCCTTCTGTATCTGTCCCTTGATCCATCCATCTAGCGAGAGACTCTCGAGGTGTTGCTCGAAATTATCCAAGTATATATTTTTCTTTCTTAGTTTTAAATTTTTTACAATATAAATTAAAAAAAAACAATAAATATTATAAAAAACTTAAATCTAGAGTTCCGCAAGCAGCGGGGCAAGGCCCAAGCTACCGGTGGTTACTGGTTAGGGCTGCAGAGTGAGTAACCTCCTAACTCTGCAGCCAATTATTATTATTATTCACGAATATTTATTTTCATTCTTAATTTTAAATTTTTTTTACAATATATATTACAAAAAGCAATAAATATTATAAAAAAAAAATTTAAAACTAAAGTGCCGCAAGTAGCGGGGTGAGGCCCAAGCTACCGGTGGTTACTGGTTAGGGCTGCACAGTGAGGAACCTCCTAACAATAGAAACCGCCTTCTGTATCTGTCCCTTGATCCATCCATCTAGCGAGAGACTCTTGAGATGTTGGTCGAGGCTCTTCGCTATAAGACCGTTCGCGGATACGACTATCGGGACGATGATTGTCGAATCGACATTCCACATGGCGGTCACCTCGTGAGCCAAGTCTATGGTACTTGATGAGTTTGTCTTTCTCGGCTTTCACTTATTATTATTATTATTATTATTATTATTATTATTATTATTATATATTTTAAAAAAGTTACCGAAGCAGCGACGAGGTTGTGCGTGGAGTAAGTCGCGCCAGGTGCGCACGCGCTCTCAAAGAATTCACCAACCGCCTTTGCGTAGTTACACTCTGACGAACTGATTACGCTGCGTTCGTGTGCAGTGCGAACGAATGACACGAAGGCTGTTAAAATACAATATTTATTTATTTATGTAACTAACAGCATACCAAATAAAACCATATAAATACAGACCAAAAACTGGGAAGTGTATTAAAAATGAGTATTCAGTTACTTGCGCAGTTGATATAGTTGTTACCTATATCAATATATGTTCGAAACTCACCGATTCCTCCATACTCTGGGAAGCAAGCGGTTTTCCCTCGAAGGTTCTCGAAGCGAGTGATCTCAGATTGTGCTGACGACTCCTTGATTAGGGCAGTGACGCGGGAGAAAGCCGAAGGGTTGCTTCGGGAATTCTGAACCAGTTTAACTGGCGATAGCTTGTACAATCTGAAATTATTGATTAGCACATTAGTAGCAGGGGGGAGGGGGGAGGGGGGCTAGCCAAGTGTGCTTTCTACGCTACGTTACGCTACGCTATGCCACACTACGCTACGCTATGCTACACTACGCTAAGAGAAAACTTGGGGATTGGTTAAAATTTTGTTCTGACGTTACAATAACCAATCACTATAAGTTTTCTCTTAGCGTAGCGTACGAAAACGTTCGTCAATATACAAATTAAATTAAAAATATGTAGTTATATTATGCAAATGTTTGTCACATGACAATTGAAGTTACGACAATCTGAAATAATTATAAATGTAGTTCACCATAATAAAAATTATATACTAGAAAACAATGAACCTAAAACTAAAAACCTTAAAAAAAAATAATATTTATATTAACTAAAATATATTATTAAAAGGAGTCCTTTTAGGCAAGGTTCCGAAGATACTGGCAGCGTTTCCCCATTGAATAGCTAGACTAATTTTTTGTCCTAGGTAGCTGCCAGCTCTTCGGTCTCTTGTGATGTCTAACCTAACCTAACCTAACCTTTTTGCTATTTCCTTAAAAAGCCTTACAGCGCTAGGACCCCACGGACCAAGGGTCTTGACACCGAATGGGACAAAATCATATTCGGAGCCTAGACCCCTGTATTTGCATGCTTTAGCTTTTATATATACAACAAAAAATTCATTCATTTATCAAGTCGTAGACTCTTAAGTAGTACCTTTTGAAATTAAACCACAAAGCAGACAACCGACAGACGTTTGAAATGAAATTTTTACATGACTGCCCTGGTGCAAGCAAATGTAGACACTTTTCTTAGCCCGACTATACTTACTTTCTAGCCAGATAGCCGTAATTGGAATCGGCTGCGATGAAATCAGCCCTTTGGTCCCTGATGTCCGCAAGGCACTCGACAACGTTGCTGCGTTGTTGGCACGATATTGTCGGCTGTATGCCAAGTGTGTACGCCGCATTGCGGATCCACGTGCACTTAGTTTGCTCTTCAGAGGAAACCGTACACCAACGGCGAGCAGATATACACGCGGACGTAGAGTCAATGTTACTCAGAGTACGAACTGGATGGGAGAAAAGAACTTTATCATCATGATCATCACTCAGATAAAATAAGTACTAAAGATAGAGAAAGGCCTCGTGGAAGGCAGAGTGAAGCCGATAAAACTACGCCTTCGCCATGTACATACACGGTTACACGCACACAAAATATTTAATTTAATTTTAATATCTTCACACATTCCACACAGCACCATCTAGTTCCACAGTAAGCAACTGCATTAGTTGCTTACTGTGGAACATAATATAATAATATAATATAATATAATATAATATAATATAATATAATATAATATAATATAATATAATATAATATAATATAATATAATATAATATAATATAATATAATATAATATAATATAATATAATATAATATAATATAATATAATATAATATAATATAATATAATAATATAATATCTTCACACATTCCACACAGCACCATCTAGTTCCACACTAAGCAACTAATGCTTGTATTATGGATACCAGACAGTTGATATAATACATAGATTACTTTTTTTTTGTAAATACATACATATTATAAATAGAAAACATCCAAGACTCAGGTACAAAGGTAAAAATATTATTAAACGGCTGTTTAAATTTTAAACAGCTGTTTAAAAATAACCGTCTGTTGGTGAACTCGAGCCTAAATAAAAATTCACTCACCTCTGGATGTATAATTGGCAGGTGAAATGGGTGTAGTTTCATAGTGCAAAATGCTTTGGGCACCTCCGACTAGTGCTTGGTACAATAAAGATCTCCAGGTGTTGTCATTAGTGTTGACTCCATTAGGCCACCAGGTGCGAACGTCCGCTAGTATTGCTGTTGATCTGGTACTGGATGGAAGACGAAAGGGCTTATTATTGAATTTGATTTGATTTGCGCGGATTATGTGAATTGCTTTGCAGTTTAAGACTTTTAGTGCCGTCAAATAGGAACCTTCTTAAGCAGGTTACTCCGCGTTAATGGCTAGACCAAAAAAAATCAAAGTTTAGGCAACGATTGTTACAGTCAGGGTACGAAACCTTGGTCGGTTTTCAAATTCATTCCTTTCCTAAGTAGTAGGTACCTTTTAAAACTAAAGCACTAATTGTACACAAGACTTTTGGAATGAAATTCTTGGCTTGACTGATAATTGTCCTGGTGCAAGCAAATATCGACTTTTAAGGTGACGAACTTTTTCTTACCTCAAATTTACATATTTTTAGTGTAAAATGAAATGAAAAAGTGGACACTCACGTGGATGCAACGATGACACTCCATGGTTGTCTAACGAAGGCACAGGGAGCGGTCGCATTGGAGAGAACTTCGTTGGTCAATGTGCGAAGTGTGCCGTCAGGACACAACAAAGAGTAGGCCGTCGAGTTCGTGGGATTGCGGATCTGTTAAAAAAATAATAACGTCAGGGTGACCTTTCATTTGATCATAGGTACAATCGTATTTTAATATAAGCAACGTAATAGGTGCTGCAACTGTGAATACGGGAGCGGCCTTTGGCTCTCCGTACTATGTGTCCACTGCCAATTCAACTTACTAATCAGACGTGTTATGTCGGTAACTTTCGTTCGTCAACGGATCTCCTCATTAGTCTCATTACTGATACAATCTCGCAATATAACCCCGAGCAATTGAGCCTTCTCCGTAGCTATTGAGTGATGTTGAGCTTTCTTAAGATGCCCATAGTTAGAGACCACATTTCAGCGCCATATTATGTCATTAATGATTAGGCACAATGGTTGAAAGCTTTTATTTTAAGGCACTGAGGAATATTGAGGAATGGTGATCATCTAAGCTGGATTCGACACTGATCACTTTCTCGAATTTGACTCTACCTAGTTGGACTGCTTGTCTCAAGTAGATATACTCATAAACAACTTCGAAAGTTGAATTTACAACTGTTACTGGATTAGGCTGATATAAGTATTTTTTGATACGCCTAGGTTCTGCTGACAGGCGTTGCATAGCCGTGGCGGGGCACCGAAGTCGTGTCATAACGTCCCCGCGACCCTCCCCATCAACGGTAGCGCTAGAAAGTCGTTGGGTATTAGCCGGTGCGAATCCAGCATAACCCCACAGTGTCCTCTATACATTGCCGGGTATCCAAGAGGATTTACCAATGATAAAAAAAACGGCAATCACTTACCGTGAAGAATTCTCTGACGTGTTGCCACGCAGCATACGCCACGGCCTTCTGGCCCCCGATCCTCAGGCACTCCAATGCTTGTATGTGCCTATTGTTATTGTTGACGCCGGCTACAGAAGCTCCCATCTCGATCGTGTAACCTGAGCATGATGATGTACTTCCTCCGCACAGCGAGCACAGTTGCGGAAAACGATTTTCTGGTGAAAGTATGGAGAACCAATTATAATATTAACTGTATGTTTGGATGTATGGATGTTTGTAACTCTTCCAAGCAAAAACTAGTGAACCGATCACCATGAAATTTTGCATACACGTTGTCTGGGACACCAGAAAGGACATTAGGGTACCTTTCATCGTTCAACGCGGACGAAGTCGCGGGCACCAGCTAGTATTATAAATGCGAAAGTATGTTTGGATGTTTGTAACTCTTTTACGCAAAAACTACTGAACCGATCACCATGAAATTTTGCATACACGTTGTCTGAGACACCAGAAAGGACATTAGGGTACCTTTCATTATTCAACGCGGACGAAGTTGCGGGCACCAGCTAGTATTATAAATGCGAAAGTATGTTTGGATGTTTGTGACTCTTTCACGCAAAAACTACTGAACCGATCACCATGAAATTTTGCATACACGTTGTCTGAGACACCAGAAAGGATATAGGGTACTTTTCATCGTTCAACGCGGACGAAGTCGCGGGCACCAGCTAGTATTATAAATGCGAAAGTATGTTTGGATGTTTGTGACTCTTCCAAGCAAAAACTAGTGAACCGATCACCATGAAATTTTGCATACACGTTGTCTGGGACACCAGAAAGGACATTAGGGTACCTTTCATCGTTCAACGCGGACGAAGTCGCGGGCACCAGCTAGTATTATAAATGCGAAAGTATGTTTAGATGTTTGTGACTCTTTCACGCAAAAACTACTGAACAGATCACCATGAAATTTTGCATACACGTTGTCTTCATACACCAGAAAGGACATAGGGTACCTTTCATCGTTCAACGCGGACGAAGTCGCGGGCACCAGCTAGTTATATATATATATATAAAGTAGATCAGTTTGGTATGTTTTGTTGTTCAAAATCGCTAAAATGTGGATTAAACGATCTAAACATCTTATTAACTTAATGATTAATCTGATGTTTAGGGCGTTTAACTCACAGTTTAGCGATGGTGGTCAACAAAATATTATTAAACGGCTGTTTAAATTTTAAACAGCTGTTTAAAAATAACCGTCTGTTGGTGAACTCGAGCCTAAGGCCACTAAGGCAAACGTTGTCGTCAAATACTTACTAAGATTGGCGTCGACAGAAGCGTTGGCGCTCCATGGTCCTGGTCTGCAGGCCGATGCGAAGAATCCGTTTAATGTTTCAACTTCCACTTCTTCAGCGGTCTTCCAATCGGTGTTCACATCTGGACATCTATTGGTGCGAGCCGCCTTGAAAACCACAAATTACAACTCATTTTTAATACTAACTAAACTAGATGGCGCCCGCGACTTAGACCGTGTTGAAAAATAAAAAAAATACTAACTGTTGCACGCGTAACTTCGTCCGCGTAATTTTATAAAATGTAGCCTATGTTGCTCGTTGATAATACAGATTCCAAACAGTGAAAGAATTTTTTAAATCGGTCAAGTAGTTTCGGAGCCTATTCAATTTAAACAAACAAATCTTTCCTCTTTATAATATACTAGCGACTTCGTCCGTGTTGAAAATTAAAAAAAATATCAATATAACGCTTGACCTCGTGTTGCTATAACACATTGGCTAGGCGTTAGTTTTTTATTTTTTATTTATCCCTCGGGAATAGTCCTTTTTTCTGGATGAAAGGTACCCTATGCCCTTTCTGGTGTATGCAGACGTGTATGCAAAATTTCATGGTGATCGGTACAGTAGTTTTTGCGTGAAAGAGTTACAAACATCCATACATCCAAACATACTTTCGCATTTATAATATTAGTAATATAGATATATATAAAAAATTTGTGTCACGTTGTTTGTCCGCGATAAACTCCTAAACTACTGAACCGATTTTGAAAATTCTTTCACCTATAGAGAGCTATATTATCAGCTAGCAACGTAGGCTACATTTTATAAAGTTACGCGGACGAAAACGCGTGCAACAGCTAGTATTAGTATAGATAACACTTTTACACAAAGTTTATGATTTCGTGCTAACGTGTTAATGAATAATTCTATTAGGAACAAGAACAACAAGTACCTCTACTTCAAACGCCCTCAGCACTCTCGGCGACCAGCGAAGATCCCTCTCATCAAGACCAGGATGGCAGTAGCTTCCACCACGTAGACCTTCAAAACCGCCTGTCAACGAGCTTGGTACAACTGCCACAGCATCGAACGCGTAAGGCTCTGTAAACATACACAATAGTGTATCCTCATTGAAGTACTACAACTGTGGAATTTGCATCACAAATGCCAAAGCGGCACATTAAAAGTACGCCTAAAATGGAATCATGGCGAAGTCTTGCCTTCGCGCGTCAATGGTTAAATGTTGTAAAGACCAAGTTCTACTATTCATTTTAAATTCCAATGTGTTGACGTAAAGTCACATTTTCTTTAAACGACAGACGTTTGGTTGGTTTTAAATGACAGATGACAAGAGTTGATGCTCTACGCATATTATTATGTCACTTTTAAATGTTCCATAGAGTTCGTAGTGTTTTATATGGCATGCGAAATCCATAGTTGTAGTACATTGATGTGTATCCTAAACAATTTAAAAAAATTCTAAAGTGAGTTTGTTTGTTTGTAACGTTTTCACGTTTGCCCCTAGCGGGATTCGAACCCGCGACCGTTTGATTAACAACTAGTGTTACTAGCCACTAGACCAAACGTGTCGTCAACGTGTGACAATGTAAATATTAAGTAATATTACTTTTAATGTATGTATTATATAATTAAAAAAATATATATATGGACAGTTAGCTTGTCTGTTGAACTTAACATTAAAAACCTACCTTGTCTGGCCAAGTCCCTGATGGTAGCTACAACTCTGTTGTCGTCTGGTTGCTGTTGGGTTAGCAACATTATTTCTTCCTCTGTGAATACTCCAATATCAGCGGTACCTTTCGCCAATTTAATGGCACAATCCACCCTGGAAGTTAAATTGTAGTTAAACGGCTAAAGACGCTAGAGTCGGATGTATCCGACAGTTATTTTTCGTGTCCACTTCGCCAGAGTCGGATATATATGACAAATTTCTCTACTTGTATAATGTTTATTTTTAAATCGTTGAGTTGCTTTCTCTTAAAAAAACAAATTACGACAACTCTTACAAAACCAAACGGTTAAAGGGTGTTATAGATTGAAGATAAATTAGTCTGTCATAGATTAGATATAAGTTGGTCTGTAGCATAGATACTCTGTGACATATAAGAATATAAATATGGAGACACAATGCATAATCTTTTATTAAATAAAGAATATAACATTGGGAGGTTAATTTGTTGGGAAGTCTGATTTATACTTAAAAGGAAGATAATTTCCTAAGATAATGTTGTTACAGACTTACCTGGACTCAGCCGGCTCGCAGACCACTTGACTTCCATCCTTGTCTAGAGTCTGGCATAAATTTGGATTAGATGGAATGCATACTCTATCTGAAATTTAAAAAAAAGTGTGTGTCAACTCCCACACAACTCCTTACGAACGATTATAAAATTTAAATTTTCACAATTCGAACACCCCGAAAGAACAATATTATTCTTTTTTTAAATAATATTGCGTTGATGACGCAATATCTTTGATGAAACTTCAGATATATTCTAAAATATTCAAAAATAGAACGTAAACGCATACAATGTGGCAATTTTGATTTTACACCCATAAATTTTCATACCACGGGCTTAGATATGCACATCGATCTCCAAAAAATATCGATTGGTTTTGACGAGCCCTTTGGATGAGTGGTTAACGTGTTTGTCTAACGTTCGATTCCAGGCGGGGTCAACTTTGGAAATGAATTTTTCAAATTTGGCTCTGATCTGGATTTGGAAAGTAGTAGCAGGGCACACTGCGTTTCGCACTCACTTTGGCAGCCCGTCTGGCGGCAGTAACCACACCTTTACAGGAGACCACTGTGAAATAACAGCATATTATGTGCTGTTATGTTTCTATGAGCGAATAAGGGATGCCAGAGCCCATTACCTCATACTTTCGCGCCTTAAGGAAATTAAGTTCAATTATTCCATTTTTTGGCTATTCTATATAATGATATGGAACTCAAATATGTAATAATTGTAAAATATTTATAGATTACTATGAAATATGCTTATCAACCCACTGTCATAAGACCGGCGAATCGATTTTTATTAAAAATAATCAGATAAGGAATAAAGGCGAGTCGCATGATTCACTTTTGAGTATTACTAACTTATATTCTGTTCATAAACTTCTTATCGTGTGGTTTTTTTTTATGTTAAGGCCACTTGATGGTAGATGGCTACCATCGCCTATAACACAAGCAGTCGGCGATGTGGTGGGTATGTGGGACTCGCCCGGCTATGTGACTTATAGCCGGGAATACCTCATTAAAACCCACCCACGTTCCACTGTCTGCGACAAATATGAGACCTGGGATCATAGCGAAGCCTTATTCCAGGGCCTCACAAACACTACCATGTCCTCGCGGACCTATCTCCTGCTGCCAGGCCGCGTTCTACATCTGTGGCGACTGGCGACCCACTGGGACGTCAATGGGCCACCACACCTCTCGTCAAGTGGACGTCAGATGGAACACAGTCTGCCCTGCCACTAAAATTCAGCTCAATTCGGCTATTGTCCGTAGAAAATAACAGTTTTGTATCTGTTCAGCTTTGCGAGTCTATTCAGCTTTCGCATCAAATAGTTGAAACTGAGTACATGTTTTATTATTAGCATTCTAATGAGACTAGTGAATAGTGCTGTTCAGCCGCGTTCACTGCTGTAAGCTACTGACAGACATGCTCATAAAAAAGCATGTTTATAAGCTTGCTTAAAACTAGCATGCTCCGTAAGTGTTCACATTTGCCAGAAATAAGCATGCTAGTTTTAAGTATACGGGGATCAGGTAGCATGCTTAAAATCAAACGACTGTTGATTATTGAGAATGCTAAAATAAGCATTCTCATTACTAGCAATGTTGTGACACACATGCTACTAACTAGCAATTGCTCAATAATAGCATGCTTTCGTGCTAGTAAAGCTGCTGACAGACATGCTCATTACTAGCATGCTCATTAGCATGCTTAAAACTAGCATACTCATGCAACTGTTCACATTTGCCACCAATAAGCATGCTAGTTTTAAGCATGCTCCTAAATAAACGAACTAGCCATACTAGCATGCTTATAAGCAAACCTGTTCAGACATACTCGGAAAACGCCCCCGTAGCATGCTCGAAAATCAAACGACTGTTGATTTTTGAGCATTCTAAAATAAGCATGCTCATTACTAGCAATGTTGTGACACACATGCTACTAAGTAGCATTGGCTCATTACTAGCACGAAAGCATGCTAGTAATAAGCATGTCTGTCCGTAGCTTAATGAACATGTCTGTCCGTAGCTTAATGAACATGTCTGTCCGTAGCTTAATGAACATGTCTGTCCGTAGCTGTACCTACTCAGATCATTTTCGACTCATCGTCGACAAGTTGCAACTTGCATAGATTTTCGGTTATTTAAACGCCGTAGAAGCGGTTCAGCGGAGGAAGCACACTAAGTATGACGACCAAATGCGGTTGATAGAAGCGGAAATATTTAAGTGTGACCACAATCTTTCAGCGAATCACTAATGGAGCTGTATCAAAGATCAAATAAAACAGAGAAACCATAGGCGCGAAAAAAATAATCACCTGGCACAATGTACTACATAAAAGCCAAGGTTGTAGTCGACCATTGAATTTACAAATCTTTCGGACGAAACTTGATGTCCATTTGTAAATTAAGTTTAATATCTTAGAAAACAAAGTATCTAATATCTAAACAAGTAGTATTTTATAATCTTGAATCAAACGCCTATTTGAAAGCAATACTTTTTGACGCATGACCACATTTTTGGGTAGAATTTACGTTCAAAGAGCAATATCATGTTGATTTCACGAATATTTCAGAGGAAACTTTATTTCCTTTTAAATATTATATTTGTCAATAAAGTTTTTTAATGTGAACAGAAGGTTAAAATTAGTTTCAATATACGGTGCTAAGTTCTGACTAACATTAAGATATACTGTTTTCTATAAAATATTTAGCACAATTAATAACACTACTGAATATATATTAAGAATTGTTCCTTTTATTTGATAACAATAATTCAGGCTAAACAAAATTTATATTACATTTACATATTATACAAATAAAATTTGATTTAATATTAAATATGCATATGCATATTTGGATGGCATAAGTCCTTTAAATAACTTGTTACAATACCTAACGAAAATTAGTTTAATATTTAACAATAATAATAATAATAAAATGATATAGATCTTAAAACAACAAATCCAAATCCAAATCCAAATCTTTGAAATGATTCAAATAAAGTATTTTAAGGACTAATCAAGGAGTTTCCAGGTGAAAGATTTTTTTTTTAAATTACATAACATTAATTTGTCCATACTTACAATTTTGTGCCGCAGCAATGCCGAGCAGTAATGTGAGTGATATTAAATACTTCATTGTCACTGAATAACACTTAAAAACTAGCACTTAAACATTACACTGAATAAATCTACACTACTACCACGCCCAGGGTTTAAAATGCAAATAAAATTTATATTTCAGTAACGGCCAATGCGTTTGATACGATCGACCTCTTTGCAAATGCTTATTCAACACTCAAGGTATATGTTTATCACATATATCTTATCTTTATTTCAAAATCCAGAGTGGAGGCGAGCGATAACAAACAATGATAAGGTGTAAATAGAGGGGTGTTATATAGGTGGCGTCGCGCAAGGGACTACTTTTGGTCCAGTTTTTGTATATTAACACATTTATTTAGATGTAACGGCTCCCAGGGCACGTTACTCTAATATCTCTTTAATTCTTAATTTGTAAAGGTTGCCTTTGTATCCTCTCTCTAACGAGTATTTTCTCAAGGTCTCAAGGATAATTTTTCGGATGGTCAACTATAGAAGCGAATTTGTCAAATTTAATTGGCGCTAATTTGTGTTAATGTACTTAACTGTTGCCCTTAAGCCCTAGAGTAGTTTCATATTTATATAGTCACGCAAGTGGATATTAATTTTAAATTAAATCAAATATATAATTGAAGGATATACATATGTGAGGACCAGATGATTCGGCACCTAATAATCGTTTCTAAAAGTACTAAAAGTATCAATTATGTACCAGAATCCTAATTACTAGAATTATAGACTGTTTTTATTGAATTTTAAATAACATGTAAAGGTAATTTTAATTAATTAATTAACAACTTATTAATATAAATAAATAAATATATATTTACTAATTGTAAGCTTCGGTCCCCTAGGCAGGGTACCAAGGACTAATTCTATAATGTACCAGAACATAAGTGGATTATTTTTCTGGAAGTCCTATGAAAATGCTACTGTTAGTCAGCTCTTTTGTATGTTTCTTTAAACACTGATTATTTTGTACGCCAATATCCGGTTACTAAGCGATGATACGAGTACCACCTTATCATTGGGCTGTGTAAACTGTTCATCGCTTGATATCAACAATTCACAGAAATCGATGTATTTTTACCTATTATTAATACACACTGAATATTCAGTTCAATTATTTTTGTACTTGTTCAAATTCTAGTGCATATTGATACAATTATGCTTTAAAAGTTTCATTGTCCTATTTATTTTTTTATATAAATTGAAATAATATATTTGTAAATTTGGTGTTTTCCTGACAGAAGGGGACGATGAGGGTACCCGCAAGTGATGGTACGTAAGTGGAGGGATACCACGACGGGCGGTAGTCCCTCCTAATTCCTGAGGGAGGCCTGTGAGCATTGGATGTCTTAAGGCTGACATCTTCATGAGGTGTTTGTGAGGCATACCTACACTAGTCATTTGGTTTCATTTGTTTTGTAATGGTGTGGCACACTGTGTTTCTCAGTCAGTAAACTAAATAGCCCGTCAGTAAACTAGGTAGCCCGTCAGTAAACTAGGTAGCCCGTCAGTAAACTAGGTAGCCCGTCAGTAAACTAGGTAGCCCGTCAGTAAACTAGGTAGCCCGTCAGTAAACTAGGTAGCTCGTCAGTAAACTAGGTAGCCCGCGGCAGTAACCAACAACTGACAGAAGAAAATAAACAGTCCCAAACGCGTCTGGTCGACAGGCTATTTCGCGGATGTCGTGTAGTAAAGTTCCCGCGACCCCGCCTATCTACGGCAGCGCTAGAGTTGTTGGGCTTTAGCCGGTAAGAGACCGGCAGTTTCCCCTCGGCTGCAGGGCATCCATGAGGATTTCCCAACGTTAAAAAGACAGTTGCATGCGTTGAGTCCTGCGGTGGCCCGTCGTCGCTCATCTCGATTCGGTAATTGACACAAGACGTGAGAATGCGTCGCATTAACGAGCCTCGACAGGTGCAGCGTGGCCCGTTCCTTAACGGCCCGTAGGACCGGGGCATAAAAGAGGCCAGAGCCAATTCGCTTTTTTTTATGTTATCAAGGTAGCGCTTGGCCGCGATCTCACATGATGTAAGGTGCAGATGCGGCCGAAGGTGGACCACGCTTACCCACTAAGTGTCCATTTACCCTAGATTTGAAGACCCTGAGGTTGTAATTTAGAGGAAACACAGACGCAGGCAGTGAGTTCCACTCCCTAGCGGTTCGGACAAGAAAGTGGAACTGTAACGCTTCGTGCGTGTCCGAGGAACATCAACCACGAAAGGATGAAACCCCTGTCCGTGCCTCGTGGTCCGCAAGTGGAACGGTTCGCCTCATTATCCCGATTATCCTATATCAAGTTAAGCAGCGCATTTGTTGCAACAATTATTTCTAAAGGCGACGGTAGCCATTTACTATCCAGAGGACTGTCATCACATCTGCTGATCTGCGTTTTTTTGCTAGCTCTGAGTTTGATTTTTTTTTGATAGCCAACAAGAGATTTTTTTGTTGAATTTTGATTTTTTGCTGCTATAAAATGTTATATCCTATTGGTAGTTCCATAGTTTAGCGAGTTCAAACAAACCAACACTTCAGCTTTATTACTAACTTTTTACTGAAAAATTTCTATATAGCATATCAGCATATCATAATCATTATATTATGAAGTACTTCATTGTTAAGTTTAGATAACCTTGTGAATTTCGTTCAGTAGCATTTTTCTTTCCACATTTTAATATTTATCGAAGTTATCTATGGTTCATTTAGTTTTTTTATTTATAAAGTCAAATATAAAATGGCTCATCTTATTAATGATTGTTTTGCTCTTGGTCAGCATCAGCCGTGCATCAAAAAAGAGCCACAATAAAATGACACTTGTAATTTTAGTAGACTGACCATTTGTAATTCTGTCCTTTTGAAAATCTGACCTTTTGAAAGTAAAGAAAATTTCACAAAGGTCAATAAAAATTATGTCAATAAAAAATATTGATAAAATCGAAAGATGACATTCATACCATGTTATTTTAATCCTATTATCAAAATTGATTATGTAAAATTATAAATTAATTATAAAATTATAATAACATAAATAAATTCTTCTCTAAACTATAATTATATATTTAAATCGGACTATTCGTTTACGACGGATTGTAAAAATGATAAAAGTAAAAAAAAAAAAATGCCGGGATGTGAGCTAACAGCTCCCTACACATTTTATTTTTTGTTGAGTTTATTAAACATTTGATTAACTTAATGATTAATCTGATGTTTAGGGCGTTTAACCCGCAGTTTATAAACAAAATATTATTAAACGGCTGTTTAAATTTTAAAATTGTATATATGTGTATCTATGTATAATGTGTATCTATGTGACTTAGGTGATTGTATTATTCCCATTGTATAAATGTAAAATCCGTAATTGGCTGTTGGGTATGTTTATGTTTTTGTCTGTAAATTTTTATGTTGACAGCTGTGGATTTTTATAGATAAATAAATAAATAAACAGCTGTTAAAAACTAACCGTCTGTTGGTGAACTCGAAGCCTTAAAAGTTTAACGTTATTTTTGACATTCTTAAATAAAAATTAGTTTATTTTTTTATCATTATATCAATGTACGAAAAGGAACTGTTACACTGACGAAACGTTATTCGTATAATAGTTGTTTGGCCTAGTGAAAGATTTGACAAATGATAAATGCCCCAAACGTTTTGTGTCATTATATTAAATCAGCTTTAATATATTTATAATTAAATTATTATAATAATAAATAATCGTTAGTTGTCAAAGTGAAAAATAGACGAACCGTTGGTTGGCAAGAGATAAATGCCCCAAACGTTTTGTGTCATTATAATAATCAGCTTTAATATATTTATAATTAAATTATTATAATAATAAATAATCGTTAGTTGTCAAAGTGAAAAATAGACGAACCGTTGGTTGGCAAGCGATAATCGGCCAAACAATTTTCAGTGAAAAGCCAGGCATTGTCTCGTTGTAATTGTTTATATAAAATTAGTTTAAATTTTTAAAATTATAAACATATTCATATCCTAAGATGAAGTCCATGCGACCAAAATCAGCTTCGGCTAATTAGTCATAAAATGTGACGGAAGTCGACTATTATTCGCCGGAAATAGCGGAATATATCTATCACAATATATTGTAGAAAAGATAGTTGATAAGGTCGCTTACGCATAAAGTTTAGCTGAATGACGTCAGTTAAAAAACAATTGCCAATCAATGAAATATTTTCGAATTTATCATCAATGACAAAAAGTAATAGGAATAGGACGTGGTAATCTGATGTATATAATACTAGTTGGTGCCCGCGACTTCGTTCGCGTTGAAAAATAAAAATATATTACGTCTGAAAATATATATGAGCAATAATTTATTCAATATTTTTTGCTGGTAACACTCAATATAATGATAAAAAAGAAACTAGTAATTTTATGACATTTTTATTTATTAAATGCTAGCTGTTACACTGGACTTCGTCTGCGTAGTTTTATAAAATATAGCCTTTGTTAATCACCGATATAGCTTTTTATTCGTGAAAGAATTTTTATAAAAGGTTTTTGATTTTATTCATTGCAAACGAAAATATAAAAATACTATATATATAAGGAAATAAAAAAATATATACTAGAACAATGAGCCTAAAACTAAAAACAGCGTTCCCCCTTTGAATAGCTAATGGCTGTATGTAATCTAAATAAATAAATAATATGTATATATGTATATATGTATATGTGTATATATGTATATACTCGTATATATAATATAAAGGTGGCAGACAGGCAGACTAGTGCGCTGCCTATCCTGCAGGAGTTTGTTTACAGCTCGCTTGAAGTAGCCCATATTGTAGCTAGGTGGAAACACCTCAGAAGGGAGATTGTTCCAAAGTTCGTACGTCGCGGGATAAAGTTTCTACTCAACCGAAAGCGCGTAGTGGCACCTTGTCCAAGTAATGCGGATGAACTCCACATCTATGACGCGGAGTACGGTGGTAAAAACTTGGGGTAGGCATTAGTTGGAACAACTCATCAGAGTTCTCTATACAGTGGGGTAGGCATTAATTGGAACAACTCATCAGACCACTCTATACAGTGGGGTAGGCATTAATTGGAACAACTCATCAGACCACTCTATACAGTGGGGTAGGCATTAATTGGAACAACTCATCAGAACACTCTATACAATGTGGTAGGCATTAGTTGGAACAACTCATCAGAACACTACAGTGGGGTAGGCATTAGTTGGAACAACTCATCAGAGCACTCTATATAATGGGGTAGGCATTAGTTGGAACAACTCATCAGAACACTCTACAGTGGGGTAGCCATTAGTAGGAACAACTCATCAGAACACTACAGTGGGGTAGGCATTAGTTGGAACAACTCATCAGAGCACTCTATACAATGGGGTAGGCATTAATTGGAACAACTCATCAGAGTACTCTATACGATGGGGTAGGCATTAGTTGGAACAACTCATCAGAGCACTCTACAGTGGGGTAGCCATTAGTTGGAACAACTTATCAGAGCACTCTACAGTGGGGTAGCCATTAGTTGGAACAACTCATCAGAACACTACAGTGGGGTAGGCATTAGTTGGAACAACTCATCAGAGCACTCTATACAATGGGGTAGGCATTAGTTGGAACAACTCATCAGAGCACTCTACAGTGAGGTAGCCATTAGTTGGAACAACTCATCAGAGCACTCTACAGTGGGGTAGCCATTAGTTGGAACAACTCATCAGAACACTACAGTGGGGTAGGCATTAGTTGGAACAACTCATCAGAGCACTCTATACAATGGGGTAGGCATTAGTTGGAACAACTCATCAGAGCACTCTATACAATGGGGTAGGCATTAGTTGGAACAACTCATCAGAGCACTCTACAGTGAGGTAGCCATTAGTTGGAACAACTCATCAGAGCACTCTACAGTGGGGTAGCCATTAGTTGGAACAACTCATCAGAGCACTCTACAGTGAGGTAGCCATTAGTTGGAACAACTCATCAGAGCACTCTACAGTGGGGTAGCCATTAGTTGGAACAACTCATCAGAGCACTCTACAGTGGGGTAGGCATTAGTTGGAACAACTCATCAGAACACTACAGTGGGGTAGGCATTAGTTGGAACAACTCATCAGAGCACTCTATACAATGGGGTAGGCATTAGTTGGAACAACTCATCAGAGCACTCTACAGTGAGGTAGCCATTAGTTGGAACAACTCATCAGAGCACTCTACAGTGGGGTAGCCATTAGTTGGAACAACTCATCAGAGCACTCTACAGTGAGGTAGCCATTAGTTGGAACAACTCATCAGAGCACTCTACAGTGGGGTAGCCATTAGTTGGAACAACTCATCAGAGCACTCTACAGTGGGGTAGGCATTAGTTGGAACAACTCATCAGAGCACTCTACAGTGGGGTAGGCATTAGTTGGAACAACTCATCAGAGCGCTCTACAGCTGGTAGAACACACAAAGAGAGGCTACATCCCTTTTTAAACTATGGGTTAACTGGGTTCTAATCGTTTTTGTGTGAGCATTGGATCGTTAACAATTCGAATAATTCGACGTTGCAAGGCGTCAAATGGATCTAGCTGGTATTTTGACGCGCCAGCCTAGAGATGAGAGCAGTATTCAATATATCTTTATAATTTTAGTCAACATTAAAGTCAATATTACTATTAAATTAAAAAACTTCAATTGAGAATAAGTTAACATTATTATTAAATTAAAAACTTCATTTAATTAGGTATTAAAAAATTTACACACTTCATTTAAAATATAATAAAATTATAAATTAATCATAAACAAAATGTATTCTATCGTCAACTTCTTTTGGGGGAGTCTGCGTTCTATCCGTATTCCTCAATATCTCCGTAGTCCCGGGCCTTTGCGATGTGATCTGAGCTCTTGCTGATGTGGTCTCTATATTGTCTATGGTATTCGTGAGGCTCTCAGTGATGAGGTACTGGTGAGCTCTGACCCTGGTGAAGTAGGTGAG